>BQNB010191904.1:0-11661 GCA_026074375.1 Tanacetum coccineum
CCTAACATCTATACTAGTAGTATGTGTGATTGGTTGTGACACAAGTCTTTTACATCTTCGCAGCTATCCATACTTGGCACTTGTTCTCAACTTCAGCCAGAGCTGGGCCTTGTATTGTCTCATGTAATTCTACTCGGTAATCAAAGATAAGCTAGCACCGATTAAACCTTTAGTCAAGTTTTTGACATTTAAGTCGATAGTATTCCTGACATGGTGGCAAGGTGTTGCTATTGCATTTCTTTTTTCGATGAGAGCCCTCAAAGGTTATTTAGTGCAGGATTAAAAACACGTATTCAAGATTATAATATATGTATCGAGGTGAGCAATGTAAATTAACTTTTGATTGGTTCTTTCTTGCCAATTTACCATGGCTAAAAGAGGATATAAAAGGGTTGAGTTGTAGTCGCCATGCATCGAAATAGTTGAATCTTGTGCAGTAAACGCAATGACATAAGGGAGTAGTAAGGGGTGTTTCCATATGTAGACTGGCCCATACTAATCAGATAATCATAATACGTTTTTTTGTAACTACCCCTAAACTGTTCTTTTGACCACTATATAATTAGATAACCAGTATCAGTTTCATTTCGTCTATACCTAAACACTGGAAACTTATTATGGCTACTAGAAAATGCAATAATCTATAATTACTTTCATAACATAGTACCAAGCACTACCTAACTATGATGAGATAACTACAGAACGACCAAATGATTATGGTTTTGAAGTTTTGTGCTGAACTTGTTATGAACAGATGGCTGTTGCTGCGGTGGTGCACCTATATGTTTTTCCTGCAGCGCCTTACAAACGTGGAGAAAGATGTGTCCGCAATGTTGCTGTGATGACTGATTATGCGTCCCTAGGAACAGAACCTGCTGCAGATGAAGTTCGAGATTGCGGTTTGGTCAGCACGATGACATACAAAAGCGTATGAAGCTACATCAGAGTGTTCGTGACATGGTCGTAGGGAGTGGTGAAATTGTGAGTTCTGAAAACTCGTTGCTCTTCTTTTTATTTGGATTTGCATTCTGGTACTTATTATCTGATTATTTTATGGTTGCATTGGTAGTTTGGATAATGAGTTTAGGACCAGCTACAACAAAACTGATCTCTCAAGGGTAGAACAAAATTACTTATTTACCCTATCTCTTAACATCTTTATCTGGTAAACTATAGGGGTGTTTGGTTTCAACTAGGAATAACTATGGGTATGGGTCAAATACCGAGGTGGAACGGGAACTGAAATAGTTTTCTAAATCCATCTCTTTGGTGAGTTTAGAATACGCCTAAACATATGGGTTTGATATCCATATTTAGAACCCAAACCCATCGACCAAACACTTTTATGATGAATAAAGCTCGTTTTCTTTTCAAATGGTTCCTGGCGATAAATTCAAGTGTACGTTATTAGCTCTTCTACCTTATCTTTGTTGGCATTGCACTTTAAGGTTGCAATATATGTGTTTTGTTGCAAAGTTGAGCATGAAATCTCATCCACTCAAAATAACATTAACATAACCTTAGCTATCTACATACAGATGATTAAACAAAAAAAGACAAAGCCACCAACCGGTCCTTATTTTTGATTTAACGAAAAAAAGACAAGCCACCGACTGGTCATTATGTTTGTACTAATGTACGTCATAATTCATTTAATTTATGTAGCATTATGTGTGATGGATATTGGTTTTAAGTTGTTAATTCCAAATAAACCTTTTCCATTGGACGGTGGTGGGGGATTGCGGTGGTGGTTACGGTGGGGTTGAGGGTGGGTGGGTGGTGGTGACGAGTGGAAGAGATGAAGATGTTTGTGGGTGGTTAAATCGAGTAGAAAGGGCTTTTGACTGTTGCAAACAGGTCCTTAAGTATTCTTTATTATGAAGTGTCGATTATGACCCTGTCACTAAGAAAAAGTAATGAAATTTTGGATGGAGTTTCGGTCAAAGGACTACCGGTCAACTCAAATGGACAACTACAAGGTCGACTCGTGGTAATTTCAGGAATTTAAGGCACGAAAGTTGCAATTTCGGGTCAAACTCACCAAAAGGACGATATATTGATTGTACTTAACTCTATTTTTTTATATAAACTATTTTTCCGGCATAATAACTTTGATAAAAGGCTCCGTTTTAAGATTTTCTTTAGGCCTAGTGGACGGTTGAGCCGCCCTCGGCAAAATCATGGACTACCCTCGGAAACTTGAGTGTTTGAGCCCGCCACGTGATCGGTTGAGACTCTCCCTACTTTAGTGTCGGATATTCCAGAGCTACACTCGACTCGTAAAATCTGGACTAGTGGGGTATGCCCTCTAGTTTTGTATGGAGTCCGGACTCATTTCGGTCCGGGGATACATACTACACATGATCAAGGATCATTTATAAGTAAAAATGGATATATATGTGAACAAACTGGTTACTAAAATAGATGTATTATGTTTTAATTACACTTAACAAACATTTGGTCCACTTATGTTATTATTAGTGTACTTAAGTTTCAATTACACTACATGTGCATCCATGTGAAATCGATGCTTGATTCATTGCGTATTGACCGGTGATTTCAATAAAAGAAAAAGAAAGTTGAGTATATATTATTCATGGGGAGCTATTTATTTGCTCAGTGACAGATCGCAATAAGAAAAAGAAAGATTTAGCTCTTTTATTCCCACTCTTAGTAAATTGTGTCCCGTTAACTTGATACAATGTCAATTGTAAATGAGTGGCAACACCTCAAAATACCTTTTAAAGAGATAGAAGTAGCAACTAAAAACTTCAAAACGCTTATCGGACGAGGTGGATACAGTTGGGACTACAAAGGAAAACTCCTTGTATCCGGAAAAGAGACCATGGTTGCTGTAAAGAGGTTGAATGAGCAGTTCGGACAAGGTTTGAATGAGTTTTTGACAGAGATTCAGTTGCTGTCTGGTCAACATCATCCAAACCTCGTCTCTCTTGTCGGTTATTGTTATACTTATATGCTTGATAGCGAGAATCATGTTCAAGCTGTTATCTATGTAGTATTCTTTGGCTGATATGCTTGATAGCGAGAATCCATCATCACGATCAATTAGGCACAACCTCCCACATAAAACTTCGAATAGACATCAGATTTTTTGGTCACGACTCCTGTAGAGTAGTATTCTGACCTTGTGTTCCACAACTATTTGAAATAATGACACTCATACCAAAACCTGATAATCATTCGAAGCCCTCCAACATGCCTAAGTAGGTGATCCAAACCACGAGCTGCATCAGCACAAATCTTGAGTCTTTGTAACCATGTAAGAGTAGTAGAGGCCGGTGCTTTTTCCACTACGCCTTATATACTGATCCAAACTTCCACCAGGGGCGGAGCTAGGATTTTTAGTTAAGGGAGGCCGACCGTGATTAACACAAAACGTTATAGTGATAAGGGGGGCCGAAAGTAAAAAACCAGTGGAAAAGCGGCTTCTAGTATAAGTAATTAATGAATAAAGTAGGTTGATTAGGGGTGGCTCAGCACCCAGGTCACCCTACTAGCTCCGCCCTTGCACGCTCTTCATATTCGTAAACAATAGTCTTCTCCTTTCCCTCATCACAATAACCGACAAGAGAGACGAGGTTTGGATGATGTTGACCAGACAGCAAGTGAATCTCTGTTAAAAACTCCTGTCCGAACTCATTCAACCTCTTTACAGCAACTATGGGCTCTTTTCCGGACACAAGGAATTTTCCTTTGTACACCCATCCATATCCACCTCACCCGATAAGCGTTTTTTGAAGTTTTCAGTTGCTACTTCTATCTCTTCAAAAGGTATTTTGAGGTGTTGCCACTCATTAACCTTTGAGATTGTATCTTGATATCATTATCAAGTTAATGGGACACAATTCACAAAGAGTTAAATCATACTTTTTTATATAGAATTCACCGGTGAATACGCAACGAATCAAGCATCTATTTCACATGGAAGCACATGTTGTGTAATTAAAACTTCAGTATAGTAATAATAAAATAAGTACACCAAATGTTTGTTAAGTGTAATCAAAGCCAGTTTGTTCAACATTATATCTATTTTTACTTACTAGACGAGTACCCGTGCATAGCGATGGGATTTTATAGCGACATATACTTATAGTTGCAATATTGTGGTTAAGGGTTTCATATAACGTTTATGCGTAAAATGTAAAATAATCAAAATTAGTTGAAAAAACTTGTAACATACAATAATCTAAAGCAATAAACAAGACACTACAATCTTACATCAACTCATCTGGGCTAAGAGATTTTTCAACAACGTTATCAACCGCGTCGCATTACCCATCCATTTTGGCATCTGGCTAATGGATTTCATCTTTTCATGCAGCAACCTGAGTTCCCTTCGTAATTGTTCTTTTGTGAAGCAGAACCAAGAGCGGAGGTGAAACTCTGGTAGTACTCTGCCGTATATATCCGACAAGATGAAAGAGAGACACCCATCATTTGTCCAACAGTTGGTAAAACTTGGATTGATCTATACACGCTCTTGCAGAAGACAATGACCCTTCATCCCCAGTTGGCCTTGGATGGAAGTCCAAATTCTCGACTTCCGAAAAGTGTATAGCCCAAGAGAGAGAGGTTTGTCACAAGTGTATCTTCAATACACAGGTCTCCAAAATCATTTGATTCAACCAAATAGATTATTACCGAAATAACAATTGTTTGCCGCTAGTTACTTACAATGAATTTTCGGTCATCCAGCATGTTTCTTGTCAGATATGGCATAAATGGAGACCAGATGCATATTTAGTGGCCTTTAAAGTATCCAACACGAACCATTTCGAAAGGCACAAAAAAACAAAATTTGGGAGAAAAGTGTTCGGGTCGATCAAACCTAACCTGAACCATTTCAATCAGTAATAAGTTTAACCGTTTTGGAAGAAATCCAGCAAGCCGATTTCTAGAGGGGAACCACAAATCAAGAACAACTCCAATAAGACCTCCACAAAGGGTTATGATCCCTTAATGTCGAGTGGCACCTACACACACGAGATATTTTAAACTAACATTTATTAAACATGAGCAAGAAAAGAGTACAAATAAACCTCGCCACTCATCTCTATTTATAGAGAATGAGGGGGAAAAACCTAATCTTGGTGAACAAGGAATCTACAATTGAGGAGGTTAGGAAATTTCGACATATACTATCCTCCTTAAGTTGAGCTAAACTACAACTAGCCCACCAGAGTTATTCCTAACTATTACACACTAATATTTTAACAGAACTCTGTATATCCTTCTTACAATGTGTTTACTTTACGCTGTCAAAGCAATGCATAGAGGATGATCCAGTTTTAAGACCGACCAGATGTGAACCAAGTCGTTATCGTCTTCCTGGAGATAGGCAGGTGTTTTGTGGTCTTGTTCAAGGTCGATAATTTGTTAGCAGATTTATTTTCTTTGCTTTTGAGATCCATTTTATCTGGTTTGTAACTTGAGTTGTCTCATTTTTGCATAAAGGAAAGAGATTAATAAGAATATAGGAATGGTTTATTAGCCCTGAATTTGAGCATACCCTCAGTCAAGAAGTATAAGAACTTGATTATTCAATATCGAGTCAATAAAAACTTCTTAGATCTCGAGCCGTTGGAATATAGAAATACATTGCAAACACCAAAGAAATAATCGTTTCATTTGCATAATGAGGCTAATATCCGTCGAGGTGGGGTAATCAATGGTAATCGGGCATGGAGAACTGCCAAGTTATCTAACATAAGAACATCACCCTTTTGCCAAGGTATCGCAACACACTCCTCATCCATAATCTTAGAACAGTCATGAACAACATGAGCCGGAAACGATTGACCATTACCAAAAGTAACTGCTTTTGTCGGATCATCGTTTAGTTCATTTTCAAATCCTCCACTTGCAGACACTAACATGTTGAACCAGGTGTTGCGGTTTCTTGTCTCGTCGTATCTGATACGAATGGCAGCACCACCAATGTAAGGAATGTGACCGTATCCAAAAGCTTCAACGACTTGATTGAAATCAAAAGCAGATGATACAGGAAAGCCCCTAAAGAGGATAGCACCATGTTGGTGAAGCTGAAGCTCAAGCCATGACTTGGAAGCTTTTATGGAGTCTGTTAAACCAGAAAGTTTGCATGGTATTTTCAGAAAGATTGCCCTGTTGCAGTCCTTCTGTTGGGTTACCCTTATTTCCCTAAATAACTTTTCAGCCATCCCAAACACTTGCAATAAAATCAGGCTTTTTATTGCTTATTTATAGAGCAGATGCAAGTCTAGAGATATTAAGATAGGTCATAGGTCAAAGGAACTTTATAACATTTCTTATACCGGGACTAACGGACTAATACATTTGTCATTTACTAATTTTGGGTAGTGTATTGAAGGTGAGAAACAAAATTATTGGTTTTCAGCTTATATAACGAGTTATGGCTTATTTAGTTTTCGGCTTATATATCATAAGCTCACATTTTATGCCTTATTTTGAAACTTTTCGGCTTATATAAGCTTATCATGAAACATGGATGTTATATAAGCCGAAAAAGTTTCAAAATAAGGCATATAATGTCGAGCTTATGTTATATAAGCCGAAAAACTAATTAAGCCAATAGCTCGTTATATAAGCAGAGAGAGAGAGATATCCATTAATTTTGTTTCTCAACCTTCAATACAACTACCCAAATATTAGTATATGACAAAATGTATTAGTCCGTTAGTCCAGTTATAAGAAATGTTATAAAGTTCCTTTGACCTATGGACCTATCTTAATATATCTCAAGACTTGCAATTCTGACTCTATAAATAAGCAATAAAAAGCCTGATTTTATTGCAAGTGTTTGGGATGGCTGAAAAGTTATTTAGGGAAATAAGGGTAACCCAACAGAAGGACTGCAACAGGGCAATCTTTCTGAAAATACTATCCTTAACCAACATACCATGCAAACTTTCTGGTTTAACAGACTCCATAAAAGCTTCCAAGTCATGGCTTGAGCTTCAGCTTCACCAACATGGTGCTATACTCTTTAGGGGCTTTCCTGTATCATCTGCTTTTGATTTCAATGAAGTCGTTGAAGCTTTTGGATACAGTCACATTCCTTACACTGGTGGCGTGAGCCATTCGTCTCAGGATACGACGAGGACAGGTAACGTCAACACCTGGTTCAACATGTTAGTGTCTGCAAGTGGAGGATTTGAAAATGAACTAAACGATGATCCGACAAAAGCAGTTACTTTTGGTAATGGTCAATCGTTTCCGGCTCATGTTGTTCATGAATGTTCTAAGATTATGGATGAGGAGTGTGTTGCGATACCTTGGCAAAAGGGTGATGTTCTTATGTTAGATAACTTGGCAGTTCTCCATGCCCGATTACCATTGATTACCCCACCTCGACGGATATTAGCCTCATTATGCAAATGAAAAGGTTATTTCTTTTGTGTTTGCAATGTATTTCTATATTCCAACGGCTCGAGAAGCTAAGAACTTTTTATTGACTCGATATTGAATAATCAAGTTCTTATACTTCTGAACAGTTCCTACTCCTGCTTGTTGTTGGAACATAGTTTTTAGTTCCCGTAGTATGTCAAACGCAGTATGAGCTTCCAAGTTCTTTTGGATCTCGAGGATCATGCTCGCCAGCATAATTCTTGACTGAGGGTATTGCAACACACTCCTCATCCAAAATCTTAGAACAGTCCTGAACAGTGTGAGCTAGCCATGGTTGACCATCCCCAAAAGTCACTGCTTTTGCTGGATCATAATTCAGCTCGTTTTCAAATTCCCCATGGCAGACACCAACATGTCTTGCAGTTTCTTGACTTGTCGTATGTGACACCGGGCATTGGTCCTATTTTGACTTCCACAACACCACTTTCCTTCCATTTCAATGTTGCTCCTAGCTTAGCAGCCCTGTTAGTACAAGCAAGCTAACTGTATTATAAATAAACCGAGAGTGATCATAAGTGATATGATCAAACAACAAACCTCAAGGTGGAAAATGGGAGTAGAATGGTCAAAACGGTCAAACTTATTACTGATTAAAATGGTTCAGGTTAGGTTTGATCGACCCGAACACTTTTCTCCCAAAATTGTTTTTTTTTTGTGCCTGTCGAAATGGTTCATGTTAGATACAGTTATCTTTTATTACGATCATCCAACTATAGAAAGTACTTTAAAGGCCACTAAATATGTATCTGGTTTTCCGTTTATGCCAAATCAGACAAGAAACATGCTGGATGACCGAGATAAATTAAATTACCTTGGCTATTTCTCGGGTGAGAATGAAAGTTATATATAGAAAAGTTACATGACTTCTTTGTATATTATACCGAAAATTCATTATAAGTAACTAGCGGCAAAAAATTGTTATTTCGGTAATAATCTATTTAGTTGAACCAAATGATTTTGGAGATCGGTGTATTCAAGATACACTTGTGACAAACCTTTTTCTTGGGCTATACACTTGTCGGAAGTCGAGAATTTGGACTTCCATCCAAGGCCAACTGGGGATGAAGGGTCATTGTCTTCTGCAAGAGCGTGTATAGATCAATCCAAGTTCTTCCAACTGTTGGACAAATGATGGGTGTCTCTCTTTCATCTTGTCGTATATTATATGGCTGCGTACCACCGGAGTTTCACCTCCGCTCATTGGTTGTGTTTCACAAAAGAACAATTACGAAGGGAACTCAGGTAGCTGCATGAAAAGATGAAATCCATTAGCCAGATGCCAAAATGGACGGGTAATGCGACGCGGTTGATAACGTTGTTGAAAAATCTCTTAGCCCAGATGAGTTGATGTAAGATTGTAGTGTCTTGTTTATTGCTTTAGATTATTGTATGTTACAAGTTTTTTCAACTAATTTTGATTATTTTACATTTTACGCATAAACTTTATATGAAACCCTTAACCACAATATTGCAACTATAAGTATATATATGTCGCTATAAAATCCCATCGCTATGCACGGGTACTCGTCTAGTAAGTAAAAATAGATATAATGTTGAACAAACTGGCTTTGATAACACTTAACAAACATTTGGTGTACTTATTTTATTATTACTGTACTGAAGTTTTAATTACACAACATGTGCTTCCATGTGAAATAGATGCTTGATTCGTTGCGTATTCACCGGTGAATTCTATATAAAAAAGTATGATTTAACTCTTTGTGAATTGTGTCCCATTAACTTGATAATGATATCAAGATACAATCTCAAAGGTTAATGAGTGGCAACACTCAAAATACCTTTTGAAGAGATAGAAGTAGCAACTGAAAACTTCAAAAACGCTTATCGGGCGAGGTGGATATGGCTGGGTGTACAAAGGAAAACTCCTTGTGTCCGGAAAAGAGACCATAGTTGCTGTAAAGAGGTTGAATGAGCAGTACGGACAGGAGTTTTTAACAGATCCAAACCTCGTCTCTCTTGTCGGTTATTGTGATGAGGGCTTATCGGGCGAGGTGGATATGGCTGGGTGTACAAAGGAAAACTCCTTGTGTCCGGAAAAGAGACCATAGTTGCTGTAAAGAGGTTGAATGAGCAGTTCGGACAAGGCTTAAAGGAATTTTTTGACAGAGATTCAGTTGCTATCTTGTCAATGTCATCCAAACCGGCCTCATCTCTCTTGTCCGTTATTGTGATGAGGGAAAGGAGAAGACTATCGTTTACGAATATGCAGAGCGTGGAAGTTTGGATCAGTATACAAGGCGTAGGGGAAAAAGCACCTCTACTACTCTTACGTGGTTACAAAGACTCAAGATTTGTGCTGACGCAGCTCGTGGTTTGGATCACCTACTTAGGCATGTTGGAGGGCATCGAATGATTATCAGGTTTTGGTATGTGTCATTATTTCAAATAGTTGTGGAACACAAGGTCAGAATACTACTCTACAGGAGTCGTGACCAAAAAATCTGATGTCTAGTCGAAGTTTTATGTGGGAGGTTGTGCCTAATTGATCGTGATGATGGATTCTCGCTATCAAGCATATCAGCCAAAGAATACTACATAGATAACACCTTGAACAGGATTCTCGCTATCAAGCATATAAGTATAACAATAACCAACAAGAGAGACGAGGTTTGGATGATGTTGACCAGAACAACTGAATCTCTGTCAAAAACTCCTTTAAACCTTGTCCGGACTGCTCATTCAATCTCTTTACAGCAACCATGGTCTCTTCTCCGGACACAAGGAGTTTTCCTTTGTATACCCAGCCGTATCCACCTCGTCCGATACGCGGTTTTTGAAGTTTTCAGTAGCTACTTTTATCTCTTCAAAAGGCATTTTGAGGTGTTGCAACTCATATACCTTTGACATTGTATCTTGATAGTATTATGAAGTTAGTGGGACACAATTCACCTGTCAATACGCAACTAATCAAGCATCGATTTCACATGGAAGCACATGTAGTGTTATTATCGGTTTCACATGGAAGCATATGTAGTGTAATAAGTATACTAAGAATAACTTAAGTACACCAAATGTTTGTTAAGTGTAATCAAAACATAACATAAATATCGACTCAATTGTAACAAATACTTTTGAATTCACATATGAAACACTTCTTTAGAAAGGTAAAGGTTTGATGTGATTTGTCTTGATAACACCTTAGTTGTTTGTTATATGGCGTTTTACTAATGATCTCGATTTAGGTAAAGGTATGATTTGTCTACGTTTCATCTCCCTCGTATTTCACTTAGACAAGATTGGATATTGTTGTTGTTGTCAGGTACAAGTTACTTTTCTAGTGTTGTGGTTTTACTGCTTTTTCAAGCTGTTAAGGTGAAGATTTTTGACGACTTTATCGCGACATTTTTATTTTGGGTTTTGCTAAACAATGCCCACTGGGCAAAGTTTAGGATGTAGTTAATAAACGCAAAACTTCATAATTAACCAAAAAATGCATTAAATACACATTATATAAACTTGTAAATTAGTATATTTAAACATGATTTTCACTTGAATTAATTAAAAACATTCATTTTATAGACAAATTAAACCATGCCCAAGACAGAGTTTAGCAAAACCCATTTTGTTTTAGATAAAAGATAGGCTTGGCTTGTAATATTTCCTGGATTGATTGGTATCGGAGTTAGGGATATCGGTTGATCAGATATAAATCGAGAGAAGCCGTATCGATACTTAATCCATTTAGATTTTCATCATCTATATCAATGTCTTTTAGGTTTGATTCCCATCCATATTTATTGTAATCACTACTATATGATTTTTTTCATGCTAGTTTTTTACAAGAGTTAACTACATAAATTGGTTCATGTGGTTTTGACATGTTACACGTCCAATATATTTTTGAGATGAAATGACCAAAATACCACCACTTAAAAAATAAATACAACAATGAAGGTGGGGATATTTTGGTCATTTCACTTTTACTTAACAGCTGAATTTAACAAAATTAGAAAAATTGGACTGAATCCGAGACATGTTAAAACCCGGTGATTGCATCTGATACGAAAATGAAAAATGAACTGAATCCGTAATACCGACAAGTCACAGGACCATTTATGTAGTTAACTCTTCGTACTAACATGCCTTTCTTATTGAATAGAAAGTGAAACCAATGATCTTTTTCTTTTTGTTAAAATCATATTTATAAATGTTGTTTGGTTAAGGTATTTGTATAGATTGCTTCAAAGTTGTGTAATGAATATACAAACTGAG
>BQNB010191905.1:0-11661 GCA_026074375.1 Tanacetum coccineum
AGTGCACACTGGAAAGAAAACCTGATTCAAAATAAAATTCATAGTATTAAAAATGGTGTATAATACAAACATATATTTTAAATTTAATTATATAAAGACAATGAAATAAAAATCATACCAAATGAAACATCTTATCTGAATTCAACATCCTTTTTGTATCATAATCACTAAGACGGATACACTCTTCGAACTTGTCAAATCTATCCTCAGCTGATATAAAGTCTTCTATTTTCAAGCGATTCGTCTGAATAACAAATTTATAATAAAAATCAATAAAAATTAAAAATAAAATTTTAAATATATAAGAAAAATACTTACCAGTATCGGTTTAAAGAAATATCTAGATGGTGAGCCTGCTGATTTATATCTCTCATCGAAATTTAGTAAATCTGCCCATGCATCTATAACAGGTTGTTCTATCTTCAATCCAGGAGCTAAAGATTCAAGAAATAATCTTGGTATCTTGACATTACTCGTACAAGAAGAATATACAGTTTCACTGCAAAAAATATAGATTTTTTCACATGTGAATATTTATTCAAATTAAAAAAAAAATATGATTGATAAAATTAAATAATTATATAAAAAATTTCTTACACTGGATCTGATTCTTCATCCATTATGAAAAGTGTATCAGCAGTAAGAACTTCTGTCTGAGTTAAATTATTAACACTAGTATTTAGAGCACTGCCCCTGACCTTAAAAGGAGATTTTAGATACCATGCAACACTAGCTTCACGCTTCGGTTGCATTCTAATACATCAACCTCAGATTCAGGTCGAAAAGAAACTTTTAGAATTCTATCCAAACTCTGTTTTTCTTTTTGTGAACAATCAGCCTCTGTTTCAGAAAATCCAACTCTACTTTCAATATTTGGATTAATAGTAATATTTGTGTCATTGACTTTGGTTTGGTTGATTTCTTCGATCGAAAAATCATCAAATTCAGGTCCAAGAGAAAAACTTGAAGCTTCATCTAATCTGTGGTTGGGCATGTCATTTCTTGAATCTCGAAACGGATTACCAAAACTTATGATAGAGTTATCAGGTTCAGCAACCTGTCTAAATAACCCTTTAGTTAAACAATCTTCAAAAACACTAACAGCTGATTTTTCTTTATCATCTATTTTTGGGATGTCAAACGTCTTAAAATCAAATGAGGTGTCCTTCTTAACCTTAAACTCATTGAATTCATCTTCATCTTTATTTATGATAACCATATGATCCTCTCTTGATTTTTCAGAAATACTGTCAGGTTCAGCTTCAATAACTTTAAGAACATTTACCTCACTCACATCCTGGTTTAATATTTCTTCATCTTTTTCTTCATCCGTTCCTTTCACAAACATTTGCTCTTCATTCTGAATGTTACTTTCCCTTGATTTTTCAACAATACAAACAACTTCACTTACTTTCTGAAAATCTTCGTCGATACTGTTTTGTTCTTTGTTTTGAATATAATCATTTATTGATTTTTTAAGAACAATATCAGCTTCGATAACTTTCTGGTTAACCACTTCTATCATTTCTTCTTCCGAACTCTCTTCTCCATTTTCTTCATCGGTTTCGTTGATAAAATCCTTGTCTAATTCTTCTACACCATGGCTGCACTCTCCAACATGATAAGTACCCGACGTATCATTGAAATTCAAACTATAATCCGTTTCTCGAAAATCATTTCCATATCGACTCTCATGATGAATTCTATCATCCTCAATAGCATAAGTATAATCAGAAAGATCAGTATTTCGAATAATTCCATTATACTTGGCTTTAATATCTTTCAACCTACTATTATTCGGATGATCCACCAAACTTTTTGAAAACTGAAACTCCAAATCTTCAACAATGAGATTTAACAATGTAACTTTCTGATCCAGTTTATCCATTTTAGAGTCAAACTGTTTTAAAAACAAAGAAATGTTAATTTAAACTACAAAATATCAATTTTAGTTTTTTTCACTTGTGAAAATATTGATTCAATAGTTATGTATTATATATACTTTTAACAAATTAATTATTTATGTATTACATAATTAATTTTCACATGTGAAAGTACTGAACAAATAATAATTAAATAAAATTTTCACGTGTGCAACTTCAAATAATATCTCATTTCTTACATGTGAAATTATAAATTAGTTATTTTTAACATAAATCTTTTGACATTATTAAAAATATTGAATATATATATCTATTACTAAATATGTTTCACATGTGAAAGTACTGAGTAGATATATGAAAATATTTTTCACATGTGAAAATACTCATATTCAATTATTTTTAATAATGTCATTTCTGCTACTTTTTTTAACAAATGTCACGGAATGGAGCCGAGAAAATCAATCAAGACAGATAATTATTTGATTCTTTTTAGATGAAGCTTGTGTGTTGCCTCATGTTGGTCTATAACTCTTGTTATATCTCGGAAACGTAACTACTCTTATAATACCAAAACAAGATTCGACCTCTAACTCTGTAAGTCAATATTTGTTTCTTTTCTTAATAGTGTTATAGACTGTTCTATGTTTTCTAGATTCTTTATTCTTTTCATACTCGTGATATCCACTATGTGAAGCATTATCTTATTCTGTTCGTTGGTAGTGTCAAGCTGTTAACGAGGAGGAGATATTTGCCATTCAAAATGAAGAATCTATCTTTCTTGTTGGATGGATCCATGTAAGTCTATCCGTATCTTTTATTTTCTTTCGTAAGCTTTATTTTGAGCTTTAATGGCGATCGAAGGCTATATCCTAGATAAAAAATGTATCGTAAACTTAATTTTACTGTTCTAAAGGCGCTATAATTAGACTTTACAGGTAGCATTTTCGATTCATTTTCCTAAAAAATGGGTCAATTTGGGCTCTATTTTATTTCTAAGAGACCTAACTTGTATATAGGAAATGCTTATAGCTTCCTAAATCACTTCAACTATCTATAAAATCAAATACACAAACTGCTTATGAAGTTAAAATAATAATAGACAAAATGTGTTGGCAGGTCTACCCGTCCCTGCCCGACCCATGACCCCTAACCGACCGTTGTGCCCTTTTTGTCACTGCTAGCCATAGTAGCGCATTTTCTATTCTTAACATCATATCTTTGAACTGATATTTTTTCTCTGCAGACACATCTTTCCCAAAGTTGTTTTATGTCATCAGTCGATTTACATACTCAATATTCTTATCAGGTATAATATAGTATTTTCATGTATTGTAAGTGTAATACCATGTCTACATTCTTTATCACGGAACATGCTTACAATTCATCTGGAGATAAAAGTTAGAATTTGATGATCTGCTCTTAGTCACTCGTGAGAACTCATATTATTTTGTCAATTGATTTACGATTTATAGGTGATGGTACCAGAGGCTGTTGCCATTGTCATGGCTCCTAGAGATACATCAAAGTATGCCTCTATTGTGCTCCTTCTTTCAGTATCCATTACGCATCAATTATATATAATATTCTCCTTCTGCATTGCCTACCCTATAACTTAAGTATATCCTATCCTACTCTGTAACTTACATACGTCAGAGTTAAGAAAATGGGTAGCTGGATAGAGTCAAAATGGGTAAGTTTTTAGTATATGGTGGATTCATTTTGCTGTATTATTGGGCAAACTTTTTTATCAGGATAACAAAAGCTAAACGGTAAAAAATATTTGAGACAAAGCATACAAGTTAATTCACCTGAGTCTGCTTGAACCACCACATCTGGGCAACCAACAGCATGCACACTTTCCAGCTTAGAGCATTGCAGCACTAATTTTTCTGAGATTAGACAAATTTAAGTTTGGTAAAAAGAAGAAAGCTTAGTGATATTAAATTATAATCATCTTGTCGATCAGAACAACAAGAATTACCTGGAACAGAGCTTTGCAAGAGTTCGAGTTCAGTTAACTCAGATTCGGGAATTTTAGATACAAAGACTACAATATTTGAGATAATCAAAACAAATACCGAACTGAGATGTAGAATTGAAAACATGTATAAGATGTCGCTTGCTGTTTGGTGATACTTGTAAATCAGAATCACTGTTTGCTTCACACAATGGGGATTGAGCGTCTGGTTCACATATTGTCATCCCACAGTCCATAAGTTCCAAAAGAGGCAATTGGGCTGTGGCAAACTGTATACCACCTGATGACAAGTAACAAAAGCTATTGTTAGATTTATTAAACAAGATAACTATCATACACCATATCTCAGATTCTGGACTAGAAAAATTACTTGATGTGATCTAAGAACACTGATAAACGAGAAGTCTTGTAAGTGTATCAGGAAATACATTGCATATCATTCCAATACCATTGTCACTGATGCTAGACCTGTAGTTAACGAACAACGTCGGTTAATATAGAGTGATACACTGAATATCGACTAAAAGTGCTCAAAAACAAGTCAGAAACTCACAACTTACAATCCATGATCTCAGAAGGCAAATATGTAAAACAAAATTAGCAGAAAGTCTTACCCACTGAGGTCAAGCAACTCTAGGTTCTAGTAGCATTTAGAAATTGCTACTACTGATGCATCAGCAACTTCTGGTCCGAATGCAAGTGATAGCATGCGCAGTCCCCTGAAATGAAACCATTAAATCATAATGTCGTGTGTCTAAGTATTAGATAAAGCATTGCAAATGTTTCATTAGCTTAATAACGAGTTCACTAGTCATGAAGCAATATATATATATATATATATATATATACACCTTAAATTTCCAGCAGTGAGAGAGAGCACAACGGAATGGGAAAGTTGAAGAAAAGCAATCTGAAGTTTAGGGCAGCTTCTTCCAAATCCATCCATCATAGATGTAACATCAGTGCTATCATTTTCTTGACAATAAAACTTAAGTGCTATCTCATTCAAATTGGGAGGTTGGAAACCTAATTAAGACACAAACATAAAAAGTAAAATAAACATTGTTTTAACAAAAATCATTACAAACATACTTAATCATGGTGTCATGAAACAAAATGGTCTTTTTGAAATATAATAAGTCTTTTTCAACCCGAACCCATTCCCCACTGCTAGCTAAGTATAAAAACAACGTAGAGTTGAATTACAATTCCAGAACTCTAATTTGTTCTTTTCAAGCTTAAAGGATCATAGCCAGACTGATTAATCGAAGTGACACTTTTTTAATGTTATTACCTTAATACATTATTTTCATGTGTTGTCATTATCAACAACAACATCATCCATAAATCTGCCCATAGCAACAGTGACAGCAAGAGTATATTTCTTCTGAGTTGGCTGCAAAGTTCAGTCATACGACCATGAACATCAGGAAAAAGACGTGTAAGAGCCTCAACCGCTTGTGAAAAGTTTGCATCCTTATCATTTTCATGTTTATCATCCTTCAGTTCACGTAAAGTTCACATAACTGATTCTCCAATTTATAGTTAGTGGTGACGATTTAAGTCATTCAGTTATAGATGGTATGCATTAGGCTTGTAACGATTACATGTGTATAAAAAATGGTACTTCTTCGTAAGCCCTTGAACCTATGATTCCCTATATTTTTGGAAAATACCATTTGTACAGTAGTTTGGAATATGACATAATATAAGATTTCGAAGTAACCAGAACCATGAAACATCAACATTTTCAGGTAAAATTGGTAACTGATTGGCATTATTATGTAATTATGTTGAAGGTGGCAAAACAGGCAGTTCGGGTCACGGGTCAAAACGGGTTGCGGGTCATATGTGTTGAAAGAGTCAAGACTTATAGAGCTACTAACAGAAACATCAACCTAACTTTTAACTATAAAGAATTTCTAACTTCTTAACCAACTGTGACACATGGCAGCACATACCTATGCCAAGTCTCAGCTTTAAGATGGTTGAGATAGGAGAACACAGTCGATGACATCAATGACACAAGAGACATATATTTTCACATGCGACGAGGTTGTTCACACCTCTTAAAAAGCTACAAGACGTATATTTTCACATGTGACGAGGTTGTTCAAACATCTTAATAAGCTACACGACGTATATTTTCACATGTGAAGATGTTTTTCAAACAACTTAATAAGCTACACGACGTATATTTTCACATGTGAAGATGTTTTTCACACAACTTAATAAGCTACACAAAGTATATTTTCACATGTGAAGATGTTTTTCACACATCTTAATAAGCTACACGACGTATATTTTCACATGTGAAGATGTTTTTCACACAACTTAATAAGCTACACGACGTATATTTTCACATGTGAAGATGTTTTTCACACAATTTAATAAGCTACACGACGTATATTTTCACATGTGAAGATGTTTTTCACACAATTTAATAAGCTACACGACGTATATTTTCACATGTGAAGATGTTTTTCACACAACTTAATAAGCTACACGACATATATTTTCACATGTGAAGATGTTTTTCACACAAGTTAATAAGCTACACGACGTATATTTTCACATGTGAAGATGTTTTTCACACATCTTAATAAGCTACACGACGTATATTTTCACATGTGAAGATGTTTTTCACACATCTTAAAAAGCTACTAGACATATATTTTCACATGTGCTTATTGAAGTCGTTCACCTATACCTTTGTCTAGTGAAAACGAAATCTATAATTAATAAAAGTACTATCAAGACTACTAAAACAATGAATGAGCAAATAAAGTTCATAGCTTGCGCAATATTGGTTCAGGCATTTCATCAAACAGTTTATATGCATTATATAATTGAATCAATTTGCTGCGATGATAGCAATAAAAGTATTAAATGAATAGATATTACAAGCAATCGTCAAACTGAACATCGATTACAAATATATGAATGATGAAAGTATAAGAATTGAACCTTTTGAAGAGCCCATTTTAACCTAATAGCCTCTAAATTAGTGACAGAAAATGTGTTGTTTGGTGGTGTAGTGGTGGTTCTATTCGGTGGTGTAGTAGTGGTTTGAACGATGGTGTAATGGTGGTTATGATGGCGGTATGGTGGTGGTTGTGATGGCGGTGTAGTGGCTATTGTGATGGCAGTGGAGTAGTGGATACGATTGGCGGTAATGATGGTTCTATAATCATCATAAACTTAAAACTCAAATCGTATTCTTCATTATTTTTTGTTTTTGATGGTTGAATTTCATCCAAATCCGCATCTTCTTCTTTCAGATTTTTTCAGATTTTTGTGATTTATGATCGAATTTGAGTTTTAAGTTTATGATGATTATCGTTGAAGGTGGTGATTTACGATTATGATGTTGTTTGTTGTTAATATCGGCGATGATTTCGGTATTTAAACGACTGTTATCTGCGGTGGCTGAATGACAGTAATTTGCGATGGTTGAATGACGATAATTTGTGGTGGTAGTTGGTTATTATGATCTGCGATGATGAAGGTTGTAAAGATAGTTGTTACGGGAAGAGTATATTGTCTGTGTTTTTCACCTTGGAACTGTGGGTTGTATGTGTGTTTTTCATTATATATGTCCTAGTAATGGGTTGTAATGACAAAAATACCCTTATTAGTAAATTTAGTGTAAATTGCGGAACAATCTAGGTCGTTAGATCTAGAAAAGGGATGGGTTAATGGAGGGCTAGGATCACTTCTTTTTTTTTCCACATGCAAGCCTTTTAAAAATAAAAAAAATACATGAAAATCATCAATAATCGTAAGAATCCACCTATGTTCTTCAGTATCATCATGAAATCTTCCTCTTCTTTCACAAAAACCTTACACACGGCCGCAATATTGTTGTTGCACACCTTATAAGAACATACATGCACACCTTTAAAGAAAAATTTTGTATTTCCAATTTCTTATCAAATTCTTTAGAACAACTATGTTTTTTAAAACATATATGTTGTTTTTAGAACATATGTGCAAAAATACAATTATTGAAGGCGTGCATGCATGTTTTTGGTGGTTCTGTCAGTTCTCGCACTAAGAATGGTTCTGAAAAGAAAGTCTCACTATATATATATATATACACACACATATATATATATAAGTTGTGATATACAATGAAAATCAAATATGTCATGCTTTAAAAAAATAGCTAATTTTGGAAAATATATTTAAATTCGTATAATTTTGCTTATCAAATTAAAAAAAGATGTACGACTCTTTTTATAAAAACCCTAATCAAAACTGTTATTTACCTAATTTTGTGTATGCATTGTACGCCTCTTTTTATAAAAACCCTTATCAAAACTGTGTTATTTTTCTAATTTTGTGTATGCATATGTTGTGTTTTTTTCAGGTTTGTCATCTTCTTTGTTTTGCTTAAAGGTATATGATTTTTTCTCAAATTATTCGTCCTAATATGGTTTCTCACAGGTTTTGCCAACCCTAATATCATCTCTTTACAGGAGCGGTTCGTTTCTCATGTGATATTAGGGTTTTGACAAAGTTGTATTGTTTCCAACATAATTTTAATGAACATAATATTTATGTTTTGAATATATAATTATTGCTTTCTTTACGTCTTAGCAAGGGATATGTACACTTACTTTCATTCCCTTATTTTTCTTTGGCAAAGTTATTTTTCATAATGTTTATGTTTTAATTGTATGTAGCTCACACAGTGAGAGTTTTGTTTCTTTTAGGTCCTTCTGTCACATAAAGGGTTGCTGTCCTCTGACTCACTTTCCAAGGGATTGGGGAGATTACATCTTAAATTTACAAATAATAGTTCAAGGATGAGGAATAATGGCGGCCCTGATTCATCAAAGATGCAAATAATCGATGTGGTTGAGTGATTGTGTTGGGTCGACAATACAAATTGCTACTATTATGTAGGTATCATTATTTATAGTTTCCGCATTGGTTTTATGTTTTTAGGTACAATACATGATATTCAGTTGGTTTTGATTTTTTAGGCTACATGGCAGTTCACCTAAGCATCGTTTTCCATTGCAAATCATGAGGTATTTTTTTATTGTAGTTTACTAAGTAATTTTTACTATGAATTTATATCTCCAAAGTGTTCAGTTTGTTATGAACCTAAGGATTGAAGCAACTTAGTTGTATGTGTCTCTTTCTCTTTCAGTAATCACTTGAAAAAAGTTAATACGGGTTGCATATCACCTCAAGCAGTCATGTATACGGTGAGCTCTTTTTATATTATACATGCATATTATATATAGCTTATGTTTTTTTAGGTTTGAAGTATAGACATGCATGCCGTATCTGCAAAAACATGTCAAAGGACCAAAGTGGCTTCATTGTCGTCTAAGAAGCAATGGAACTTAAAATGTTAGAAAATGCTCACTTTATGGTATTTGATTTATGTTTATTATATCTATCTATTTTTATGACTCTATGGTATGTTGTTCTCATCATGCCCTACATTGAACCTTTTTAATTGAATGAGTATGTGTGTTTAGGTGTGGATGTCACCAATGAACCAAAATGGAAGGCAGTGCCAGAGATGTGTTGAAAGACATTAAAGGATTGTGGCAAGGCGTGGTTGTCTTAGCAGAATAGTTGAGGTCGATTTTATTTGAAGGATTACAGGAGTTGTTTATGAAAGCAACGACAGACTCAATATTCAAAGTTTGTTTTGGAATTGATCTTGACAACATGAGTGGTCCAAGTGAAGAAGGTGTAATGGAATAATTACTCTCACGTAAGATTACAGTGAACTGCCAAGTTTCTAAAAGCTTCAAAGGTACATGTTGTTACTATTACATATTGTTTTGACTCATGAGGTTTCAAATTGAAGCATTTTGTAAGACGATATAATTACACGAACCATTACATTTGGCAGGATAGCAAAGATGCTGGTACAGACAGGGATTTGATTGGTCAATTTGGTGTCAGATTTTATTCAGCTTTCTTGGTTGCTGATATATGATTTCATGGTCTTCAAATGTCTCATTGAGTATATTCTAATCAGGTGATCGTCTCAACAAAAAATCCCAAATCTGATAAGCAATATGTTTGGGAAGGGGAGGCCAATTCTAGCTCCTACATCGTTCGACAGGATACTGATCATGAGAAGTTAATCCCTAGAGGAACATCCATTAAGCTGCATCTCAAGGTCTATATGAAAATAATTTATTTTCTGTTTTTGATTTTATTATATTAGTAGTTACAATGGCGATAACAGACTATGTGTTGTTTGTACGCGTGATGATAAAGGCTTCTCATCCTTAGAGAATTGAGAGACTCGTCAAAAATTATTCGCAGTTTGTTTCGTTTCCAATTTACACATGGCAAGAGAAGGGGATACATAAGGTACATTTTTTTAAACCTTTTGATTTTTGAACTACATATGATTTCATGGTCTTCAAATGTCTCATTGAGTATATTGTTATCAGGTGGTCGTCTCAACAAAAAGTCCCAAATCTGATAAGCAATATTTTTGGGAAGGGGAGGCCAATTCCAGCTCCTACATCGTTTGAGAGGAGACTGAACCTGAGAAGTTAATCCATAGAGAAACATCCATTAAGCTTCATCTCAAGGTCTATATGCAAATCATTTAGTTTCTGTTTTTGATTTAAATGGTTATATGACCACCATAACTAACCTCAAGAGCCCTTCTAACAAGTGCCGCTGTGGTGCTGCTCCAATCACGGTAAACTTTTATCATCTTCATTGTACATAAGCTAATTTAGTTTATAAGCTTTATGTTGTTTACAATTTGTTTGGTTTTTTTAATGCTCATTTAGGATAATTTGCTTAATCTTTGATGTTTTTTACTGTGTAAGGATGAAAAAAATTGTTAGTGGGTGTTTGGATTAGCTTATTTCTTGGTCTTATTTAGGTTGAGCATATTACTATTTTCTCAATAACCTGCGCCAAAGTAGCAGACTATGATTTCAGGCTTAGGATTTCATTTCCAAAGCTAACAGAGAACAATTGAAGATCTAAAGCACACCTTCTAAAGTCGCATACTCAGTTTCAAAACCTACACCCAAACACCCCCCTTTAGATAAGTTTAATTTGGCATATGGGAGTATGCAACGACAAGCGCATCAGCAGCAGCTTGAACGATTATTGCTAAGATACTGGCACTCTTTGGGGCAGGGGAGGTTGCTTCAGCCGGTCCTGGTGTTCTTTTTTTCCAGATCTACGTAAGATTCCATCTGTCTTTACAACTAATTCAACAATACCCACAATTCTATGGTAAAAATAATTGATGGTTCACTTACTATGGTAGAAATAATTTCAACACATTCATGATCCTACAAGATTTTACGACATTTTATCTCTCTTACTGGCTTCATCATATCTCCTACGCTAAGACCAGGCTTAATAGGGTTGGTCTTAAAGCCTTAAAAGATGGTCCTGAATTGAGCTTGTTAGGCAAAGGCTCGCAATTTTTTTGAAGGGTGTACAGGGGCTCCCATTTCTCTTATCCGTCGGGAAGCGGCTTTGGCAGCTTTTTCCTATCAACTTGCTATAGTCAGTTTTTTATTTACGGTTTTTTATTGAATTCAACAATGTAATGCTAGCTTTGTTTCATAAACAAGGCACCCTACTTTCAAGTCGAATCCCATATAATGCTTTGCGTTGTGTTCTTAACAGGTATGCCTACTTGAAACTTATTGTTGGGTTTTATGATCTAATTAACCAATTAATTAACACGAGTACGCAGCTAAATTAAAGATTACATGTAGAACACATTAATTAACAAGGATAGAAGATGTATACCTTTTAGCACGAAATGATACACCACTTAAG
>BQNB010191908.1:0-11660 GCA_026074375.1 Tanacetum coccineum
AAATAGTGCACAAGTATAAAAATAGTGCATAGGATTTTATAAATCTCATATCTTTATCGTTTTAACTCCGTTTTATACGTTCTTATGCCCACGGTTTCGTATTAAGAAAATCTATCAAAATATTTTATTCATAATATTTTATACACTGATGAACAGTAACATTTATAGATTCTGTGAAAATATATAAAAGTACTTTTATGTATTTAATTATAAAAAACTTGCAAAAAGCATAATCCTTTCATTTTAAATCCATTTTTAGTGTACTTTATACCCATGGTTTCATAATTACATAATCTAACACTTTATCATGATATTAACATTATAATTTTCTGCTCAGAAAATGGTTTTTATAAAATAACTTTTATAGAAACACTTTTATATATTTATTTATCGTAAACTTGAAAAATTCATATCTCCTTCATTATAGCTCAAATCTTTAAGTTCTTTATAGATTCGAAATCCTCATTAAATGTAATTTCACAAAAAAATAACCACATATTTTTATCAGTTTTGAAATAAATGCAGTTTTTATAAAACTAATTTTATAAAAACACCTTTTTATAGTAAATTTGTAAAATGTATAACTCCTTCGTTATAATCTCGTTTTTTGTGTTCTTTACATATTTGAATTCCTCATAAGATGTACTATCACAGAAAAATATCCTTATATTTTTATCAGGTTCAAATATTAACAGTTTTTATAAAAATCTTTTTATAAAAGCACTTTTTATTGTAATCTTGTAAATATCATAACTTCTTCGTTATAGCTTTGTTTTTCGAGTTCTTTATATGCTTGGATTCTTTATGAAATGTACTATCATAATAAAATACTCCCAAAATTTATAAAATCTTGAGCTGTTACAGTAAATTAAAACAGTCCGCAATTAAAGTGTATAAAGTTTATTTTATAAACTTTTGACATAAATAAATTATTACAAGTCTTCTAATTTATTTAATAATACATATTCAACATTTTATTAGTCCTCTAATTCATGGTTGTTAAGATCCCGATCCTGATCTTAGGATATTACGATTTTACGATACCTGAAAGTAAAAACGATCCATATCCTACGTAGGATCTTTACATGCTTAGGCTCTTATAGGATCCCGATCTTGACTATAGGATCTTAAGATCTACTACGATCCGATCTTAATTTTCTCAAACCACAAACTAAAAATTTACAAATTTATGGGTTGTGTTTCGTAGAATTTAAAAAACAACATGTTAATCTTCTTTAATATATCATAATCATAATTTAGGACAACATTTTTATGAAACATTCATATAATTTTGGGTTTTTGATACATAATAATTTGTAGATTTGTATAATGTTACAAAGACTATTAAGATAATGACATCATAGTAGGATCTTACGATCCCGATCCGTCTTTACGATCTCGATCTTGCAAAGGCGAAAACGATCCTAGGTAAGATCTCGATCTTGAAAACCTTGCTCTAATTATTGTCTATGATTTTATGTCCAAATAAATTGTCCTCCATAATTATTTATTTATCCAACTTTATAAATAAAGACATCACAATTACTTTCTAAATAATTAACAATTACTTTCTAAATAATTATATAAATTATTCATTGCTTGTAAATCCTCAAATAAAACATGTTATTTCATTCCAACATGTTTTAAACATTATTTTACCATGAATAACATATATTTCAAATTTATTTACTTGCCATTTTATTTTATAACTTATAAAATAAACCTAGATTGTGAAGAACAAGATAATAAATATATACACATGTAAATGAAGTATTAGAAAAGATTAGGGTTTTGAATTAGACATTAGAAGAGTAGATGATAATGTTACACAAATCTAAACCCAAGTATTTCACCAAATACTTAACAAGAAAACCCTAGCACTTTACTTGAAAACCCTAGATTTTTTTCTTGTGTAAACCTTGTATAAACCAATACCCAAGCTTCCAAATCAATTTGTAACACCTTAGATATGCCTAATATTAAACTTTGTACACTTGTAATACTTGAGAAATTATAAATTATGGAATGGCTTGTGTTGTTAAAGCTTGCGCACGGCTAACACATATATTGGGTGAAAGTTTATATAATTTTTGGGTATTGGGTATAATAGTGGGTATTTGTTGAAGTATAGATGGGTTTATGTGGTTACATGCATGCATGGATGTGTTTAATTGCGAAACGTAGACGTTTTACATAACAGATAAAAATAAAAAGTGAATATTTATAAATTATCCTCGTAAAAATAATATAACGCTTGTTTGACGTAAACTTTTATTTGTTTGATGTCGGTTTATGTTAAATGTTGATTTTTAGTTTACGCGATTTAACTAATCGGTTGAAATAAAAAATGAACGCGTAAAAGTTTAAAATAAATAGTTGAATATTTATTGACGTAAAATGACGTGAAAATGCGAATTGTTACATATTGTACAAGTGTATAAGCACGATTATGACAAATAGGATCAAAGGGGTTTTAGGAAAATTAATCAATGAAAATCAAAGTGCTTTTATAGTAGGGAGGCAAATAACAAAGAATATTCTATTAGCACAAGAACTTTTAAGAGGGTATAATAAAAAGACTAAGGTGAAGAAATGTGCCCTTGAGATTGATCTGCAAAAAGCTTATGACACCTTAGATTGGCAATTTCTTAGGAAGATATTGGAACAATTTGGATTTCATAGTAAGATGGTTGGTTGGATTATGACTTGTGTTACCACAACTAAATTCACTATAAATATAAATGGTGAAAGGTTAGGATAATTTAATGGTGGGAGAGGATTACGGCAAGGTGATCCAATCTAACCATATTTTTTCACTATAGCAATGGAAGTGTTCAATCTGTTTATGAAGAAAGATACTGCAAATGTTGATGGTTTAAGTTTCATCAGGGATGTAAGAAACTGAAAATTACTCATTTGGGATTTGTTGATGACCTGATTATGTTTAGCCATGGGGATTGCAACTCAGTGAGGGTAATTAGAGAAACTTTGGAAGAATTTAGTAAGTTTTCTAGACTTAAAGTAAACATGCAGAAAAGTATTATCTTTTTTGGAGGGTTATGTGAGCCAAAACAAAATAATATCATACAAGTACTTCGTTTTTCAATAGGAAAGTTACCTGTAAGATATTTAAGAGTATCATTGATTACAAAGAAATTGAGTGTTAAGGATTGTAAACCCTTGATTGTAAAGTTAGAAACAAAACTCAAGATTGGAGAAATAAAAATTGCTTTCATACTTTCTTTAATGCAAGTTTACTGGGCATTAGTGTTCATATTGCCCAAGACAGCAATAAAGGAGATAAACAAACTGTTGAAAGGGTTTTTGTAGTGTCAGGGGGATTTGACTAAAGGAAAGGCCAAAATATCATGGGAAAATATTTGCAGGCCCAAGGATCAGGGTGGACTTGGTCTAAAGAATCTACAAATATGGAATAAAGTCCTTATTATGAAGCATTTGTGGAATGTAGCTGCTAAGAAAGACACATTATGGGCCAAATGGATTAGTGTGGAAAAACTAAAAGGAAGAAATTTTTGAGAAATGCCATATGATAGAAATTGTAGCATTAGATGGAGGAATATATTGAAATTGAGAGATAAGGTTAGGCACCATATCTATTACAAGCTTGGAAATAGGAAATCAGTGTCAGTATGGTATGATAAATGGAGCATAGAAGGACCTTTGTGTGAGTTCATATCTGCAAGGGAGATATATGATGCAAGGTTGAGTAGTGACTGTAATGTTGCAAGTTTAATTCAAAATGGAAATTGGTGTTGGCCTATGGAATGGACATCTAAATATCATTTTCTCAACATGTTACAAGTTCCAAGCTTAATTGATGATGCCTATGATGAAGTTGTATGGGTAACAAGAGCAGGGCATAAGACTAAGTTTGTTACTAGGACTGTTTGGCAGGATATGTGTTGCACTAGAATAAAGTTATATGGAAATCCATGATTTGGTACCCCCAAAGTATACCAAGACATTCCTTTGTTCTCTGGATAACAGTTCAGGGTAGATTGATGACTCAAGACAAGATTGTTATATGGAAGCCAAATGAGGTTATGAAATGTACTATGTGTAAGCAATGTCTTTGTGAAGTCTGTTATGACCCCTTAGATCGTTATTAAGACTCATCTAGGATATAATAACAATGATTGATAAATTGCACATCGGAATAATAAACATGAATCAAAGTTACTTTCAAGGTTTTCTTTATTCATCTACAGCCCCAAGATCAAATGATCCTTGGGACTAAACTAACTAATACATAAACTAACTAAAAAACTAACTAATATACACACGCTTTCTTTGGTGTGTCTAGACTCTCATTGGAGAGTTCTATGTTTCTGGATACACTCTACCAGACGCCTACCTCTCTTTATATATAGAGATACAAGAAACCCTAAAGTACACAGGAAGCTAAGTAATTTATCACATTAAGTCCTTGTTGTTTCATCTTTCTTCAAATCTGTAGATCCCAACAATCTTCCCTTATTTGATATTACAAAACTATCTCCATGAATGAAACAATCTTTAATGTTCCCTTTGACTTATGACTTCCTTGAACATGCCACCACATATAATAAGCTGCAAATCATATCTTTGTAGTCTTCTTCCCTTTTTTGTAATCATCTAATAGGGGTCTTCTGTAGATATGCAACTTGGATCATAACAGCTACCAACCATATATCACAGCTACTAATCCACCCTTCCAACGACTCAAAGTACCCGCCATGATGCATAATAAGAAAAATGACTCTGAGCAGTAGAAACACAAAGTAGCAGTAGTAATAAATGACTAACAGTATTAACGAAACACTTCCCCTCAAGTGGTGGATGTAGATGGTTAAACATTTAATCAATAAGCTTCCCCTGAAACAAATATGTTTACCATCTCTTGAATCTCGAACTCTGTATGATCTATTTAGTGATCACTGATGAAGAAAACTGAGTATAACGAATTTGATGTAGAAGTAGAACAACACAAATTTATGTCTTATATCTTGTACTATCCACGTGACTCCAAACTCATACGTAGACAAAAGTATAAGTAGACCGCAATCTCTTGACAAAATCCTCAACTATATGAGACACTGAGCACTACAACGTAACTCCTTAAAGTGATAGCAAATGTGAGCATTGAGCACCATAAGAGAAATCACACATTGTTAGATTTTGACAAGTCTTCGTCAACACCATATAAAACGAACAAGTTATCTTTAAAAGTGACTAGCCTTTTAAGATATGATAAAACACAAACTTGTGAAACTCCACTTCAACTTCAAATAAGTGATACAAAATCGTCTCCGTAATCACATCTTCATATAATCCCAAAACGAGCCATAAAATCGATAAGAATAAACTGTTGTTAAAAACAGTTCTATCCGAGATCCAACGCGTCTGTTGTCCAACATCGGACATAGCTAGCAGTATAAACAATAATCCTGAGCAGTATTAACTCATCTAACAAACTGGTAGTACGAAAAACCAACGAACAGTACTAACCAAATTATAACTAGCCGCATTTAGTAACACCAAACCTGCTAACAACTAAACCATCTAGAAAACCAAAAGTAGTAACATAGCGCGCTTAAAATATTTTTCCTTGCTAGCCAAATTGTTATCAAACTTACAAGCAGTACTAACTTATAGTACTCGTTAGATCGTTTACTTAAAAATATGTTAGATCGTTACTTAAAAAAATATTTTTTTAAGTATCTAGACGACACCATTTTAGTGTTACAAAGCTGTGACAAATCTGTCGCTAATTTATCACAAATTCAATTTCTCCTTCCTCCCATTCATTTGGTGACACTTTTTAGTATCACTAAACTGTTGCTTTGTGTCAAAGCTTGGCAGTATTAAAAATATAAGAGCAGTATTAATACATATAGATGGCAGTATTAAGTAACACTACTGTTCTCACTTGTTGCTTGGTATGCTAACTGACGCAATCTTTCTGATCTCATTATCTTTCGATAAGCAAACCCTAATGAATTAGAGTTTTAAGTCGTGAATAGCCATCAAACAATAAACATTAAGTTCCAATCTGCTTCCAATATAGCCACGAATCATATCCAAAATAAACAATCATGCGTCTTATAAACTTCCAGAGCATACACACAGCGACACCA
This sequence comes from Tanacetum coccineum, assembly GCA_026074375.1. Lineage (NCBI taxonomy): Eukaryota > Viridiplantae > Streptophyta > Magnoliopsida > Asterales > Asteraceae > Tanacetum > Tanacetum coccineum. The sequence goes on from BQNB010191908.1 coordinate 6,138, forward strand.
ATATATAAGCAGCCTTAATCATGTACGCATACAGCAGATCCAAAACATAACAAATAACCATAACCTGCTACTTCGTTGTGATGTTTTTTAAACCAAAAATTGACACCAGTAGACCATGATCGACAAAGCACTATTTAATCAAACCCTAAACCAACATATTAGGGTTTCGAAACATTTAAACCACGTCACCACTGATGTTGTTTACACAACATTCACTGATAACATACCTTCTGTATAGTGGTCTGATGAATAAGCAGCAAAAACACAACATAAATCTTTACCTTCATGAACTGAATACAACAAGTAAATCCACGTCTGTTGTTGTTGTTGTTGTTGTTTATCTTTGTGTCTTAGATGCCGTTGCTTCTTTACCACGACGTCAGATCCTAACAATGAAACCTTTGTCGCCAATCAGACCTTGAAACAACCTTCAAAACACTTTGTCATGACTGCTGCTTTAAAAGGAATTAGGGTTTATTGAAGACCCTAAAATCACCAAATACGCCTTTTTGCTAAAAACCAGAAAAAATATACATGAAAACCTTTTTCAAACCCTAGATCAAAAGCCATGAGGCTCTGATACCAATTGTGAAGTCTGTTATGACCCATTAGATCATTATTAAGACTCATCTAGGATATAATAACAATGATTGATAAATTGCACAATGAAATAATAAACATGAATCAAAGTTACTTTTAAGGTTTTCTTTATTCATCTACAGCCCCAAGATCAAATGATCCTTGGGACTAAACTAACTAATACATAAACTAACTAAGAAACTAACTAATATACACATGCTTTCTTTGGTGTGTCTAAACTCTCATTTGAGAGTTTTATGTTTCTGGATACACTCTACTAGACGCCAGCGATACAAGAAACCCTAAAGTACACAGGAAGCTAAGTAATTTATCACATTAAGTCCTTGTTGTTTCATCTTTCTTCATTTATGCATATGTAGTTTTGTAATCATCAAATCTGTAGATCCCAACAGTCTTGATTCACATGAGCATCTATTTTTATGTCCATATGCAAGTGTTGTTTGGGAAGAGATGTAGAAAATGCTTGACAGAAAGTTTTCTTATAGCTGGAAGAATATCATTGAGGAATTTTCCCAGTTGAATGCAAATAGGAATATTTAGAGCATTCTTAGAAGACTGGTAATTAGAGAAGTAGTCTACTTTGTGTGGCAAGAAAGAAACACAAGATTGGTCAAGAACACTGAAAAAAGAACTAAGAATCTAGTGCAGGTTATTTCTGAAACCATTAAGATGAGAATAATGAGTTTCATAGTAAAGGAGTATGATACAGTTAAAGAAGTTAAAGAAAAGTGGAATGTGCAATTGAAGAGAAGTGCAATATAAGTTCTAAATGTTGTATCGTATTACTGGTTGATGTATTAGTTTTTGAGAATTAAGACATAGAATGCTTGTATGAAGTTAGCTTTTATTTGTTTAGATTATGTCTAAAATATCATGGGGTGTGTCCATTGATATTAATAGAATCTATGTAACTTTTTGTAACTAGATAATACTTCTCCTTAAAAAAACTCCGTCTTAACCAGGAGCAAGGCAAATAGAGTGAAAGCACAATCAGAGAACAATTATCAAGTAAGCAGAGTAGGTAAAAGGATGACATGTAGTAACTGTCAATAAACTAGTCACAACTAAAAAAGTTATGATAAAGATCCAGTGCCCAAACCACCAAAGGTCAATAAAACACCAGTTCCAAAACCACCAGATTATGCAACCTATGCTTCTGCAAAAGGAGGTGGTAGAGGGTCAATGGGTGGCAGAGGTGGTAGGGGTAAAGGGAATGGAGGTAGGGTTAGAGAGAGTGGAGGTAGGGGTCAAACCAGTGGTGGTATGGGTTAAAGCAGTGATGGGAGAGTTCAAAGAGGTGGTAGGAGAGGTCAAAGAGGTGGTGGGAGAGGTCAGAGAGGTGGTGGCAGGGGTCAAAAGAATGTTAATACAAATGATGAGGTGTGATTTATTTCTTATAAAATTTTGTAATTGTAGTATTTCAAAATGTCTGTGAATAAGCGTGTACTTCTTCTGTTTCAGACAATGCAAGAAGATGAGATTTTAAAGTAGTTGGACCATGGGTATATGGAAGAGCTCATGCTTCAAGAAGAAGAAAAAAGAAAAGCTAAACATAAAGCACAACAAGAGGTGTATGATGAAGAAGCTTTGAGGCTGAGTTTAGAAGAACAGGCAAGATATGAAATGGATGATGAAGAAAGACTAAGAGAGCAAAGGGAGGAAGAAGAATGGAATAGGAGGCATGGCTAATTACACCCCTTCCAACTGGACAAAGGAAGAATCAAATATGCTTTTACGGGTTATTTTCATGCTTTGGTTCAAATCCACAAGATCTAGGATTGTAGGATTAGTTAAACAGTAGAAGACACAGATTTACCAAGGTTATAAATAGCGTGACGCGTGACGTGACGGCATGACCAAGTCTCATGCCTTAGCGGCAAAGGCGTAGCTTTTGCGTTTTTAAGGCGTGGCTTAAGGCGGCCCAAAATATAAAAATATTTATATATTTATATCATATTTCATATATATTGAGTTTACATAAAACGTTGTACATATGAATAAAAGTTAAGAAACTATCTTTACATGTAATATTCTTCATTTTGAAAAAAATAAAAAATTTATCTGAGTTGAATCTAAAAGGCTCGCTACGCCTAACGCCTTAGCGCGCCTTTTCATGCCTTATCTCACGTCACGCCTAGAGTCGACACCTTGATCCATTTCGTAATGTGGATGCCACGCCTCACGCCTTAGCGACGCCTTGACGCTGCAAAGGCTCGCCTTTTAGAACACCGAGATTTACTCATAATTCAACGTTGGTGGCGATTAGTAAATAGGGTATATTTTTAATCCGTCAATTACGATACTTGGCAAGTAGGCTAAAATACAATTACGCGTATACGCATTTGAAAAAAGAAAGAATACAATTACGTGTAATGAGAATGACATCTTAAAGTATTAGCAATAGAAAATGAATTTTACAGAATAGTCAAGGGCCATTTTGCAATTTACAATAAAAGAGGTTAAAAAAAGTGCTTCACTCGCTATTATGACAAGGATGCAAAATTATTATCCAAAACAAAAGTGACGAAAATATCTTTTATGATATTTTGGTCTTATGTTTCCTTCGAAATATATTTGCTTTATTGGCTACTTTAACTCTTTAATACTAGTATTCGAGTTTAATCCATTTTCTTCGAGCACATTGAGTTATTGATTTATTTTATAACCGGTAGTAGCTGGCAAGTTGATATGTACCAATTCCGAATGATACAATCCAATTCATTAGTGAAGACTTTTGGTATCAAGATATACTCTCTTCGTCTCACAAAAATTGTTTACCTATCACACAAAAATGTCCAGAATTTATACATGGGTAATAATTACGACTACTTTTCTTATCTTGCCATTCTAATCAAAACTCGCCTTGTTTGTCTAATTCTATTTCTTATAATAAAAATAGAGGTAAAAATGACATTTTATCAATCAAAATTTACACTAATTACACATATTATAATTTCTTATTTTTTGTTTGTGATACTATTTTTGAAATTGAAGAAGTACAATTTATTGGTTAATACTTAATATAATCAGTAAATGCATTTAAGTTAGCTTAATATTTCTTAAACACATTTTGTTATGAAAAAAATGTCGACATTAACTATGAAAGGCACCTCCTTTCGAAAAACAAATAATTATGAAAGGCACCTTATCCAACTTGTCCATTACTATGAAACATGATCCACTAATTATAGTTATTAATAATCCTTATTTTAATTTCTAGTGTCTTCCTTATTTTAATTTCTAGTGTCTTCCATATAGTGCCCACTTTATGTCCCTTTTTGCCACTTTTAGTGACGCAGAATGGAAGCGTGCTATAAATCCTAACTAGGGTTCAAGACGATTCACAAAAGGATAAAAGACTAAAAGTCTGAATTTTATTGAATATTAAATGACAAAATAATGAATCCAATCCCTATATTTATAGGAGAACTAAACTTGAAGAAAACAGGATTTTCTAAAATAAACAAAATAAAGAAACAAAATAAAAGTCAATAATAAAAATATAAAAACCATATTTTATTATTAATAAAAGTCAATAATCAAAATATGGAAACAATATTTTGTTATTAATTTGTTGTTATCTTGCGACGCACTATATGCTCCATATATTCCTCAGCAAGCTCATTAATCGTGTCCTCATCATTCATCATCTCTTTAGAAGAACTCGTCCTCGAGTGCTTACCCTTATTCACGTCCTCGGAATGAAACTCATAAATATCCGACACATTAAAAGTCTTCGAAATACTCATAGTATTTGGCAAGTCCACTACATAAGCATTGTCATTAATCTTTCGAGAAGTATTTTGTACGGACCGTATTTCTTTGGCTCTAGCTTGCTATAAGTTCCAACCGGAAAACGTTCTTTGCGAAGAAACACCATTACCTCATCTCCTACTTGAAACAACTTCTTCCGGCGATGCTTATCCGCTGCAAATTTGTACTTAGCTTTTGCTTCGGTAATGTTGGCTCGCACAACCTCATGAGTAGCTTGAACTTCTTCCACCATCCTATTTGCTTGAATATTCTTCTTCCCCGGTAAATCAACCAAATCCACCACGTGCCTTGGAGAAGTCTTGTACATAACCTCAAATGGTGAAAATCCCGTGGAACTATGAACCACACTATTATAAGCAAATTCAGCTTGTGCCAACGACACATCCCAAAGTTTAGGCTTTTCCCCACACAAGCAACGTATCATATTTTCCAATGTGCGATTAACTACTTCAGTTTGGCCATCCGTTTGAGGATGAGCGGTACTACTAAAATTCAAAGATGTATTTAATCGTCTCCAAAGTGTCAACCAAAAATGAGCAAGAAACTTACTATCCCGATCCGAAGTAATAGACTTTGGAACTCCATTTAAACGAAGCACCTCTGGAAAGAACAACCTCGCAATATGTGCCACATCTGAATTCTTCTTACATGGAATGAAATGCGCCATTTTGGAAAACCTGTCAACAACAACAAATACAGAATTGACTTCCCGTTGAGTGCGAAGAAGCTCAAGCACAAAATCCATCGAAACATCGACCCAAGGACTCTCAGGTATGGGCAATGGCATATAAAGACTGTTTTTTGTGCTTTACCCTTTCCTTCTTGACACACGACACGTCTCTTTATCCCTTTTTAATTGAGGCCAATAAAATCGACTTTCTACACTAGCAATGGTCTTATCTCGGCCTAAATAAGCACTCACCACCCGCATGTACCTCCTTAATCAATTGAATCCTAAGGGAAGTTTTAGGAATACATAAACGATTACCTTTAAACAAATAACCGTCAAGTAGAATAAACTCACCCCGATGTTGCTTAGTTTCGAGCTCCATCCAAATGTTACCAAAATATTCATCACTTGCGTACAACTCCCTAATTGAATCGAAACCCACAACCTCATTACTAATGGTCACCAATAAAGTGGTCTTT
>BQNB010191909.1:0-11660 GCA_026074375.1 Tanacetum coccineum
TTTGTAGTTTTGATATTGTGGTCGTGATGGTTATGTTGCTAGATAGCTTATTTTTGATAATAGCTTGTATAGCTTATTTTGGGCTTATTTTTAAGCTATTTCGTGGCTAATTTTGGTCTTAAATGCCACGTCTTATGTTAAAATCACAAGGGAAATGATTTTGATTATTTTTGTGGTATGACGTATGTTTGTGGACTAATATTATAGCTTATGGTAGTAACCAAATGCGATACGTAGCTTACTAGCTTATTTTCAAGCTTAATATATGTATTGTGAAGCTTATGGACTCACGGCCCAATAACCCCATTTAAGTCGTGGCTTAATGGGAGGGCTTACTGTGTTCTGGATTATTTTCTACTTATTAGTATGAACTTATGTATATAAATTGGCCTTGGTTTTGGGCTTGGATCGTATTTTAGACGTATAAATACCTTAATGGACCCTTATTGGGCCTTAAAGCCCAATAAGCGATATATAGTCGTTTTAAGAGTTTTCACGGACTTTTGAAAGTGAAATGTATTTACGAAGTGATATTGAACGTTATTTTGGGAGAAACGTTTTAGTAAACGTTAAAGATTGAGATTTTAGAATATAGTCAGAAAAGTGTCGAAAGTTTGAAAAGTGTTTGAAATAAAGGTTGAAAACCTTGGAAAACGTTGTATAAACGTACGGGTCATGTCGAAATTTTGTAAAACGTTTATACTTAGAAAATTTCACTTAAGAACGTAATTTTTGGTTTTAAATAATAAAATATTATTTTATTATTTAATTATTTTAATAAATTCACTAAAAGACAAAAAAAACTATAATTTTCTCAAAACTTATCTAATATGGTTATTATGAGTAAACGTTTCATTTTTAACCTAATTATGATTATTCTTTTTGCGGTGACTAAGGTTACCGAATAGACTTATCGAGATATATTTATAATTATTTATTATAAATATTTACTTATCTATTTTTTTTAAATAGTATAGGTATGTATTATTGAGCAATGAGGTTGATATGATTGTTGGGATATGTCGTCAACCATCACACCACTAAATTGTTACGGGTAATTGTACAACGCGTCTAAACTCTATGCATCAAACGTGAAGACTGTTTTGGAAAATGAATGATTAAAATGGGACATTAACTAGACTAGGTCGTGTGCGGACGTCGTTGCATTTGCTTGTGTGATTGAGATTTGGTTGTTAAAGACTTGCTTGAGGTGAGTTCTCGTAACCTTATTTTTTACTGTCTTTTTCGTTAGGGAAAATGATACTCAAATGTGTTTTGAAATGTTTTAAATTGAACTGTGCAAAATGTGGTTTTGTTTTGGGACAAGATATGTGCTTATGACTGCTATGTGAATATTATTTGTTGTATGATTGTTTGGATCGGAGAGGTACGCATATCCCAGTATTTGTGTGGTTATTGGAGCGGATGGGTACGCCTACCCTGGTATGTGTGAGGTCCTGGCCTAATCTAGTGCTCCAGCTTGTAGGCCCTTTAGGTGCGTAAGTGACATATGGTGATCGACTAGCGGGATTGCTAGGTCGTGTTACATGATTAGCGGGGATGCTAAGTCATGGGTTGTTTGCATATATTCATTGTCATATTACACTATTGTCCACTGTTTTGGAATATTGGCACAACTTTTGGGTTTAAGGTCAAACCTACGAGCTCACCAACATTATTGTTGACGTTTTCGAGTATCATTTTTAGGTGAAGTGAGAGAGGAATAAGTTGGTGATATGTGATAGCAAACTTAGAAGTATCATGTGTTGATTTTTCATGTGAAGTCTTGCTTGTTTATTTTATTTGGTTTTACTATTTAGAAGATTTTGGTTTAAGTTTGGATTTGGACCCCTGTGTTGACTATTGGATTTAAAAGAGATTTATAGAATTGATTATGATTTGGGACGTCACTCGAGGTTGTTCGATGTTGATGGTCTTTGTAACACTTGAAGTTTATGCATCGTAGTTTTCTCTATATTATATCTTGTGTTATGATTGATCATTATGTTACGCTCCCGAGTTTCCGCCATTATCGGGGTGTGACAAATTCTATCATAATCGCTTATATATTTGAATTACACTTCAATGCTACTTCCTTAGATGGATTAAAATCTGGAAATTGATGGTGGAGAGTGGTGATAGTCGATGGTGGTTTGAAGGGGTGTTTGGATCCTTGGTTTGTCAAGCCAAGATCATAAAAAATCCCTATTTTAATTGTTCTAAATGAACTAGAATGATTTGTGTGAGAGTGTGTGAAATGAGAGAGCAAAGGAGGGTATTTTTAGGCTATTCAAGGGCAAAAACCACCGCACAAACTTATTTGTGCGCCGCACTTCGGGTGTTAATGCTTTCTACATTTAATTGCCTTTAATTCTTCCACCGCCTCAAAAGTGCGCCACACTTCGGGCAATTTCAGCACTTGGATTTTTTATGGTTGTAAATAATTGAATTCTCTTCGCATGGCCGCTTGAATCAACTAAAACGGAGTTCGTATGACCGAGTTGTGGCCAAAACAGTAAACAGGTGTCAGGAGATCATTAACTTGAGTTTACTTCTTCATTTAAGCTTCAATTCTTCGTGTTTTTTTCTGTTTTCTTCCACGACACGTACCATGAACCTACACTATCAAATATACTATATTCTATACCAAAAGTTCTTATAATTAACCAATAAGTATACATAAAAGCATTGATCATACATATAAAAATATGTATAATTTGAGCGTTATCAAGAAGCCAAGAAGGTCCTACAAAGCACTTCAATTTATAGGAAAACCCTTGTAATTTCTATACTCTAAATACGCGTTCGGTTTTTAGTATCGTTCGATTTCATTATCGTTCAGTTTACTTTAATCATTCATCTATGACATTTGTATAGTTACAATGGCTATTGGCTAATATCTTTAGGTATTATCCATGTTTATGATAATTTAATGTTTTGTTTGTTTATTTAAGATTGTATGCTTATTCGTTGTGAGTTGTTTTATGTTTATCAATTTATACTCATTTACGTGCTTAAGTATGCGACCTATCATTCAACTGGATCTAAGAATACAAATAGAGCGTTAGCTAGAGTCCAAGATGGCTCTCCATATAAGCAATTTATATATCTAGAGTAATAGGATCACAATATTGACCTGTCTTTGCCCTTAGTTTAGTGAATAATTTGACTAGCAGGTGACCTAGGATTAACAAATAACGTTCTGATTCCTTGGGTAAAGATCTAGACAGTGGATTACTAGTATATAAAAAGCCGTTAAGCAGTAAGTTAGTAAAGTCTCGTGGAGCTAGGATTCGATAAGATCCCCATTATTGTCTCATAAGATAGATTATAATCAGCTATGAATGCTTTATGCAGATGTGTTTAATTGTAACAGAATTGGTGCAGGAAGAAGTACCGCCTAAACCTAGAAATGATATGTCATCAACGATATAAGACAATCATTACACTTATAAACAAAACCTGCGTTTTATTAGATTAAACATGGTTAGTACGTTTTCCTTACATTAGGCTTGACTGCTTCTCTATCTTCTGTCTATCAACTTGTATGTGTTAATCACCCTCATCTTAGTCTAGGTAAACCAAAACTTGTGCCAGTCTCTCATGTTGAAAACCTCCATTTTTGCGTTAGTTTAAGTTTAACTTAGATTTAACATAGAATAAATTAGGACTAAGTTAGATAACTAAAATACTGATAGATTTAAGTGTTAACACTCGCTCTTAGTGATCGACACCCTACTTACCAACGAACCTACAACTGATCGGGTACACTGCCCGTTAGTGTTTGTTAATAGGTAAAGTCAAAAAAATATAAATAATAAAACTTGAATAGTAAATTACCTACGCAGAACGACACATCAGAACTCGACTATCATATGACTTACACTCTATTTCCGAGGAGTGGAGTGAAGAAGAAATGATTTAATTTTTGTGTTCCCGAGCTGAGGAGAAAAGGAAAGAAGACATAACTTTTTCGTTCCTGTGTTGGAAAAAAGAGGAAAAAACAAACAAATTTAGGTATATAAGAAAAGATAAACACGCTCATCCTTTCTTTCTTTCCAAATCATCCAAATTGAGAAGAAGATTAGGATTTAATTCTGAGGTATCCTTTACTTTCCCTTTCTCTTCTAAAAAAATCTTCAAAACGCAATTTTTTTTGTTACCTTCTCTAATCTTTCTTTTTCTCTTCAAAATTAAACTCAAAAACATAGTATTAAACCCATATATAAAATGCCAAATAAACGGCCTTAAAATGTACGTATCTATATTTGGGCTTCAAGTGTCCTTTTATATTGGTAAAGGGACAAAGGGTGCTTAAAGTTTCGGCCATTATTTTTCACAAAAGTGATGAAAAATAAAATTAACGAGTAGGATTGTGGCCCGCCGTTGCGAGGGACGTGTTTTTTTCTAGATTTTTTGGCGTAACCAAAGATCCAACAAACTTCTGTTGCATAAGTCGTACAACACAGTGGTGGAGCGTCTTGATTCTGACCTGCTGCAACAATGAAATTCTGGAACAACGAAAAAGATCAAGAAACCAAATAAAAATATTAGTCAGCCAGCATAAGCCGTACAACACAGTAGTAAATGTTTAAGTTTACGTTTTAAATGTGTGTAGGATAACATTATTATTTGAACCTATATTATCAGATGCTAAAAAGCGTAACCTTTTTATCCAGACATTAAAAGCTGATTATTGACTGAATCATAAACATGTACCAACTGTTGAGCTGTTTGAACTTGTGATGCAGATCGATCCATTTATTGCAACATTCATTTCATTATTAGATCTTTCATTATTATATCACTGCAAATCCATACAAATTCTCATTAGATATTATGTTAAACAGGTCAAACACGCAACTCATTTACTATAGAATAATGTGTCTTTTCTTGTGTTACACACTTAACTGGGCAAGAGAAAACAGAGATAAAGCTCAACCATCAGAACTCTCTCAATATCAACCAATCATTCCACCACCTCAACAACAAAGCTATGAACCACCAGTTGTTCTACAACAATCACCTGCACCATCAACACAACTTGATTCGAAATTGTAGTACATCATTTATAATTAACTGATGTTCCAATAGCCAAGTCTCATCAAAGTAAGATGTTTCATCGTACTGATATGAACTCAAGAGTTTTCACCAAACAGATAACCCACTCAGAACTTTCGTCTAACCTTAAGAACTCAGGAAACTATCCAAGATGCAGAGTTGCAGTACCAAATGTGCAAAAGACGATGAGTCTTAGGGTTATGGGTTAACACAAGATAGATAAAGCTGATCAGGAAGCATGGATTCTCAATATTGTTAGAGATTTGAAGGGTAATCAATCGAGGGTAATCAAGTATTACAATTGCAAAGGTGAATGTCATATTGCTAAGCAATGTACTGCAAACAAGAGGGTGAAAGATTCAAAATGGTTTAAGGAGAAGATGCTACTGGCATAAGCTCAAGAAGTAGGAGTTATATTGCAGGAAGAGCAACAAGACTTTTTAGCTGATGGATTGGAAGACTTGGATTCAGTCTGTGATGATCTTCAGCTATACAGAACATCAATCTTCAAGGTAGATCATGTAGTTGCATTTGATTAATATTGTGATGAGGCAGCTATGGCTAGTGCAATGTTCTGGCAAGGCTTTCTCTTGCAGGTTCAGTTAATAGAGATGATGTTAGTCCTACTGTTAGCCTTAATTTTATTAAGTCAAACAAGAATGTTCTCGGTCATCTTAGTATTTAATAGTCTTAGTTTGTAATAGGCTAGTTGGGTTTTACGGGCTTGAACTTTAATCTAATATTGTCTATGTTTTGGGCCTAAGCCCAAGATAAGCCAAGCCCGGCCCAAAAAGCGTACCCTATACGTCAAATAGGTTAGCATACCTATAAATACCCCTTTCCTCCTATGGAGAGGGTATTGGTTGATTTTACATGTTGTATGTGTATTATTCATTCCACCACTCTTTTCTTCTCTCTAAACTTCTTCACTTGCTCTCTCTAATTTCTATACTCTCTTTTTCTCTCTATTTTCTATGAAGATGTTGTGTTATGTAAGGTAAGTAATTGGGATAACATTTGGTATCAATCGTTAGGGGGTGATTTAGTTGTATTTTCGTGATTTAAACTTCTCTTATTTTCTCTTCTTTGGTTCAAAATTCTAATAAGCATACTGATGCATGCGATACGAGTCAATTTTAAATTTATAACTCGGTATACCAAATTCTTAAGCAACATATACGAGCAAGTAAACTCGTCTGTGGTAGCAAGAGATCGATTGGTAAGCCAGGATCGTTCGTGGGGATTTGGGTGTCTCAGTTCGATAAAGATTTCAATGATAATAGTCCTAAGATGCAAACAAACAATGATGGAAGTAAATTGATAATAAAATAGATGTACTTGGTTGGATTCAATTTAGGAATCTGATTTGATATGATTATGGTAACGACTAACAAGTTGATTATAAGAATTGGAGGGTATCCAATCTATTTTTTTAAAAACTTTTAGCCTTCGTCAAGACTCGAAGTGACAAAAACAAGCATTAAGTAAAATCAATCAATTCAAGACCAAAACAACCTCTATGAGTTTGATTTGTGGTTCGTTTCACAAACCATAGACATTGATAATTATGTTCTTATTAATGACGCTTTGAGTATGCTCGTGGTCACTAAACAAATATTATAATGCTAGACACATAAGGCCTAATGTCCCTACAGTATACACTAAGGTACCATTTATATATCGTGTTTATTGTATTTACGGTATATAAATAATCCACGTAACACGGGATAACTATCGGGCTTCTAATAACCAAGTAAAGTACTTATTATATTGGACTGGAAAATCAAATGGGAGGCCCATTTGAGCCCTCATGGTGGCCAGCCTATATGATGGTTAAAGAGGGAATGAGATCAAATCTGTTGGTAAATTAATAAGGAATATCTGTAAATAATGAGAATGTTTAAATAATATAGATAATCTTCTTTATTTAATGTGATATACAAATTACAAATTTGGCTCTTTCCCCACATCAAATATATACATATGGCACACACACTCTTTTGAAGAGGTTTTTGTGTTCTTATTTTCCCTCACTTTGTATCTTGATATTCAAGGTGAAACCTAAAGATTGGGTTGGGGGTTTAGACTAGCAATCAATTTAGTATACAAGGAAGTGAAGATGGTGGACACATCATAAGGGATACTCTAATTGATCCTTGGTTATTCACTTGGTGTTTTCGTGCTTTAGGTGAAGTCACTCGTTTGATTCTACCGATCACGTTTCAACAAGGTATTACTTTTCTTGTTTTTTCTTTGATGAATCATATGACTCTATGGATCCAATAGATAGTGCTTGTTCACTGGCTTTAATGTTTGTTTTATATGATATATCTCTAATTCAGCACCTATATTGGTATCAAGAGCCATCATATGATTTCATATGATCATCTTGTATGTGTAAAAATGGCTAAAAACGCGTGTTAATGGAATCAAATGGATAAATTTTAAAACAGCCTCTAAGGCTTATTTTTTGAAATTAATTCGACCAATTAGGGTTTTTATTATCTGGTAATTTTGATCCATAGCCATTTGTTTATGCAAACTATATTTTTTTTTTTTGTTATCGGGTACGTGTAAAAAGGTCCGAATCGCGCGATTTAGAACGACTCTTGAATCGTGTTTTAAAGTAACCCATTGGCATTAATTTCTGAATTAATATGGTTGTTATAAGGTCTTTAATACAGTACTAAATGATCCTTAAGCCATTGGTTACACGTACGAATCGGAGTTTTAATTCTTGTTAATTTATTTCTTCGATTCGTTAGCTAAACAATTTATTTCTTGTTAATCATTTTGTTTCCATGGCAAATACATGCATGTTTGGCCATGGACTTAACCAACACCTTGTTAATATATGATATTATGGTATTATTATGTTGTGTATTCAAAGCCGATGAAAACCATGACCACTTGTGACTTGATTTGCTTGATGTTGCATTTAATTTCAGTTTTGGGTTTTGCCATTGTTTCGGCTTCTTTTTATATGGTTTTAATTTTTTGTTGTAGCCATTGTTTGGGCACTTCATAGTAGTTAGATGATAGGATAAATGTATTTAATCATAAAATTATTGTAACCGATGTTTGGATTCGAATGGCGCAAAAGTTAAAGGCATAAAGTCAAATTCGGAGCTGCTGGAGTAACCTCCACTAAAAGTGGATTTCCCGGAGTTCTATAAGGAGTTAGAAGCTGAAATTTTGGGTGAAGGAGCACAACTCATGGGGCTACAATTAATTCAACTGGAGCTCAGATTGGGGAAGACTCCTTCTAGGAGTTTCAGGCCCGTCAAGTCAGCTGAAATTTTATGGCAGTTTTGGGCTTCAAGTTCATTTGGGGTTTCACTTGCTCATGATGGTTCTTGGAGCAAGTGAGAGCTCTCCTTGTGGTTGTGTAGTTAAACCTTAGTTGACTCTTGTTCTTGTGATAGGCTCAGCTCAAACGAAACCAACATAGTTTTTCATCGGTTGAGGCTTTGCATACTTGTGGTTGTGTTTATATGTTTGCTTTTATATATGTTTGGAATGTATATAACTTGCAAATGTTTTCATAAAACTTAAAATAAAACACAAACCATTTTTTTAGAAACTAAATCATTGATTTAGTTTAAAGTTTAAATATGATTTGAAACTAAACACTTGTTTTTATATAAATAACACTAAATAAATGTTATGATTGTTATTTAATTTAATGTAGTGTTCAAAACTAAATTTAATCCACCTAGGTATAAATATATCTTTAGTCATGAAAATGAACAACTTGACATACATAAAAGATATAAAACAAGTATTAGGATTAAGTTAAAAATGTTTTTAACTTGTGCTACGAAGGATGAATGCATGCTTCCTCGTACACACCTTTTTGATCATGTATTTATCAAAACATAATACCTGTCAAATTTAAGTCATGCTGTCCAATTGGTTGAGAACACTTGCAATTACTTTTCACTCTGCGTGAGACGTATGTGAATTGTAACCCAAGTGATTATTCTCTATGCGTGAGACCTAGATATATTCTCATCTTGTTCTTGCATGTGGATGACTTAATCGAGTTAAGCAGGTGAGACCTTGGCTCGAGGCAAGGATGGGACTAAAGATGCCAGCTTGACATTGTTTCTTCGGTTACAAATGTCATGAGTCCCACATAGTCTAAGAATTGCACAAGTTTTGCAATTGGTAAACATTACCTACCTATTGAATCTATCATTGCTAGCAGATCAACTAATGTGATGGTAGAACCTCAATGAGGATCTTAGCCTTTTCATAAAATTCATTGTTTTAATATTATCAACTTGGGTAGTTAATTTTAAAAGGATAATTATCGAAAATACTAAAATGAACTTTGTAATTTCTATTAATGACATTTATGCAACACAAACCGTAAATAAAAGTTTGTTTCCTTTCTTTGTTAGAGGACGGCAAAATAAGTCTTCTTTCCTTGTAAGAAAAAGACTTATTCCTATCCTTTCTACTTGTATGAGAAAACTAAAATAGGAACACTTGAATTTTCCAATCCTAATTAAACTCCAAGCACACTTACTCAAGAAATCGTATTATCTTGTAAAAGTCAAACGGTTAAGTACGGTTGCACATCTTATTTGGATGACTAGAGAATATGTTTTCTATAGCCACCAAATGATACATCTTGAAGCATCAAGACATAGTATGAGTTTTAATTAGAAATGGAAATCTCAATAAATCGCGAAAGAGAAAAGGAAATTAATAGCATGTTTTCTCGTAGTTTTCCTTAACTCGATATTTTTTCTAAGATTCTACACACCCTTAAGGTAATGTAGAGGGAGGAATTGCATGCAAAAACTTTCAAGTTAAAATGGCATTGATGGCTAGTCCATCATATATATAGTAGAACTTGATGCACTTACTTGAATATCTAAGTACATGTTTACTAGTCCGAGATGCTCACATTAGTGATATTGTGTAGATATTCAAAAGGTAGAAAAGTAAATAAATCGCTACTTGCACTTTATTGGTATAAACACACATTTAATGTTGTCTAAATTCAGTGGGAGAAACGCATTTTACTATTGATATAGACGCACATGTAATGTTGTCTAACATCAGTGGGAGCTATGAGCTTCTCACCTTGTAAGTGACCCATTTTATTTCTAGCTGGTCTTGAAATAATACCTTACTTTTCACAAATGAAGCATCATAGTTTTATAAGAATCATTGCATATTATTCTATTAGATAACTTGTCAGTTTTCTGACGTCGCTACCAAAAATGTTATCTATACAATGTTTATGCATGATTGCTTATTAAACAATAAAGTTCTAGATATACTTGTAATACAAATGTGATTTAAGTTTGACTTCAATCATATCATATCTGTGACATTGTCATATTATTCATACAAACAAACAGAAGCGTAGTAGACTCATAACCCACTAGTCTCATGATCTTAACCTGACTCATAATATGCTCACTTATTTGTATAAATGCTTGATGTTGTGTCGTGCACAAGTGGGAGAAATCTTAATTGTGTGCAAGGTACAACACATAACAATATGACTTATGGTTTTTCTTAGCCGCATGGTAAGAAATCTAATATTCTACTAGGACTTATACACCTCGATGTATGTTGCTCTACTTAGAACTAGTGTTAAGAAATAATGAATACCTACTTCATCATATTCACTAAAAGGTTTAGCCAATATGATTGTGTCCTCTTATAAAGACATCAATGAGAAGTATGTAATTAACTTGAAACCAAGATTCGGCGTTCAATAATACTTTATTTAATATGTTTATTTCTTCTTGTAAAGACATAACATAAGGTCCTTGAACTGTTCAAAGACTTAAAAAGTAAGCAATTGACTTGTCATGTCTCTTTGTCACGACATGCACATGAAGTCATTGAAATGTTCAAAGACTTATAACGTAATGTTAACAATTAACGTGTTATGTCTTCTTATTAAGACATGTACATAAAGTCCTTGAACTTCTCTAAGACTTCTACGTTATAGCATGCAATTGGCTTGAAATTACTATTAGTGCCATTATGTTTGAACAAATTGGCAAGTATGTGAGCCAAAGGGTATTAGGTTATCTAAAGAATTGTGATACTGTCTCACAATCCCATTACTCATAAAATACTACATCGCTATGGTATGTCTGCTGTGTAAAATCAAACTCTATTGATATTGTTTGATTTTTGATAACTTTAACTACCCTACCTCTAATCTTATCATGGTTAACAAAATTAAGTAAGCCGCGTGTTTACTCAATAAGGTTCCAAACAAGAAGGTAATTAAGACACTATCAGGTTATGAAGTGGGAAGACTCCCATTAAGTCTTAACTGAAGTTCTGAATTTGTTAAGATCACGTTAAACGTGTTATTAACAAACTAAAGTCAAGAACTATCAGCATATATTATACATCCCAAACGAGAACAATTTTATTGTTGCTCGACTTGTTGCGTATTTGGAGAAAGTCTCCTCTTACAAGAAGTAAGTGGGAGCATCTGTTTTAGAGAAAGTCTTTTCTTACACAACATTTTAAATGAACTAGCAAACGACATAATGAATGTTGAGATGTAGTCCATGAAAGAAAATCACTTTTGGAATTTGATTGATCTTTCATCA
>BQNB010191912.1:0-11659 GCA_026074375.1 Tanacetum coccineum
AAAATCTAATTGGGCCGGGCCAAATTTTTTAGGCTAAAATTTTTGGGCCTCTTTTTGCCCAGCACTGTAGCACTGTAGCAGTGCTACAGTGCTTAAGATGAATAGTTCACATGGTATAAAAACGCCGTCGTTTAGATTCTGTAATGTGTAGGATAGTAATATGGTATTTTCAATGAAAAGAAGCCCATAAAATTCACTAAAATCATACTATAACCCAAATTGAAAATTTGAGCCAGATGAAAATTGTCGGGCTTGTGATTGTGAGAGGCTTTGGGCTTATTGACGAATAAATGGTGATGTTTTCGACTTTTCGTGGTTTTACAATATGTTAGTTCACTGTGGACGAAACATGTAATTTGACGAATAAAAAACGTTTGTGTTATGAATCCCCACTCAAGTTTTATGAATTAAAATTATTCTTATTAAAAAATCTTTTCGTTAGTAGGCTGTTTGACGTACTTTTTGATTTTTGACCTCATGCCATAAATCTTGTTAAGCGAATAAAGTTGTTATTTCATTTTCAATTTGGTTTGTTTAACTTGCAAAGAATTATTCTTCCATCTAAAAAGAACCTACCATGGTAATCCGTTTTGCTAGAACACTTCATCGCTCACTTCAATCTGTTTTGACCGTTTAGGCTGATTGAGTGTATGTAGATCAGTAGATGGTTGACGTAGAAGGGATTGTTTCATTTTGTATCCCTTCCACTTGAACTTCCCATCACCCATTTTAACCAATGTTTTAAAACCCGGTTTTTTAATTGACCCGGTTTAGTAGCCGGTTCACCGGGTCACCGGTTCAACCGGTTGAACCGCCGGGTCAAACCGGTTTTATACATTTATATATATTTTTTTCATATATTTAATATATATTGTTGTATTTCCACACTTATATGTGTAGAAAAATTTGTCACACCAATTATTACCGCATATAGCAAAGTGTAGTCATTATAATTTTACACATTTTTAAGCGTGGACATTTAACCTTAAAAATGTGGCTAATTCAACTAATTTTTTGTAGTGATATTGAGTCTTTAGTGATAATCTTTAATTTTTAAGTTTTTATGTCTATAAAATTATAGAAAAGATTTGCATAAACAAGCAACTTATAAGTACAAGTTCTAATAGACTATAATAAGACAATATTAGTTGGTGTTTTAAGTTAGTTTTAACATTATTTTAATTAATATTAGTCATCACCACTTCAAATTGTCAATTAAACTTAAAAAGGTTTATGAAAAAAAAAATTGTTAGATTTTTTATTTAAAAAGTCATGACCCGGCCGGTTTGATCAAACCGGGTCAACCCGGGTTAATGAAAAACCGGCGGTTCAATCCGGTTCTCAAACAAGCAAAAACCCGGTCACATCCGGCCCGGTCTCCGAGCCGGTTCACGGTTCAACCGGTTCAACCGGCCGGGTCAACCCGGTTTTTAAAACATTGAAGAATATTATTGTGCGTTTATGTTTGATTAAAAACAAAAAAAGATAGTATACTATTGGGCGTTTATTTTTGGCATGGAATGTGAAGAATATTCCCATGCACCAAAAAGGAAAAAACTAGTCACGTTGTGTTATACGATTGCACTCTCTTACCTATTTGCATCTATCTCTACTTTTTCTATGTGACCACGACACACCTTTTAACCCACCCATAAGCCATTAAACAAACACTTTAAAACGATAATTACTACTCTCTTGAATAACATTATAAAATACTTCAAAATTATTTTTGGCAACACCCTGATTTCAAATGCTTTTTGGCACTAGTCATTGACCAATCCACAAATAATAGCTTCGGTAACTCTTATGGCTTAGTGGGACATTAACTAGAGTATGGAGGAGCCGAGACTCGAACCTTTGATCTTTTATCCACAAAATCTTATATATTATTGCTATTAATAACATCAATTCATTAGACCTGGAATGACGCACATTCGCACAACAACAACTTGAAAATCGTTTGTAAAAACCATGGTTCTAAAAGGCGCGCAAAGGCCTCGCAAAGGCCATGTAAAGGCATGAGGTGTGACCTCCACGCCACGCAATAGACCAAGGCTTGGGCTTAAAGCTTGACGTGAGATGAGGAAAGAAAAAAACGTGATAAAACGTGATGCGTGAAGGCTTTTTTGAATTCAATTTCAATATAAATAGTATTTTATATAGAAATGAAAAAGATTGCATGCAAAGATAGTTTCTTGACTTTATTCCTTATGTATGACACTTTTTGTAAACTCAATATATTTGTAATATGATATAAATATATAAATTTATAAATATTTTCATATTTTGTGTCGCCTTAAGTCACGCCTTAAAAACGCCATGACTCGTCATGGCTCGTAAAGGCGTGAGGCTTGGCCATACCGCCACGTCACGTCTCACGCTATTTATAACCTTGGTAAAAACATACATGCTGTTAATATTAAATTAATTAAGAAAATGTAGTTTTAAACCATTAACGAATAATTTCAGACAAAAATAATTTGTAAACATGTAGTCATCCAAATTTATGTTATTTTAGCAATAACATCACTTAGGATTAAATGAGATAAATTTTAAAATAAGAAAGATGAGAAATAACTACAACAACATATTAAAAATGCATTAAATTGTATTAGATGTACTTTTCGCTTTTTAGATATATCATAATATATTTCTAGCTCAAAATTAAATTACATATATTAGATGCATTTTATCAAGTTAGATAAATCCTATGTATTTTTCGTATTTTACGTGTCAAATGTGTTGCTAATGCTATTTTGTATCGTTTTCACTTCATAATAACATATGAATTAATTGAGATGCATCAAAGGAATATAGATATATGCATCTAAATCAAGTTGATGCATTTTAAATACGTGATTGCAATAAGGGTAGTGATATTTACACGGAATCTTTTACTGTGTACACAGAAATATTTAGGGAATTGACAATAATGCCCTCAGCATTTATTTTACCGACATTAAATCCATTTATGTCATGGGATTATCTTTCACCCTTTCAGACTTCAGAGTAAGAACATCAATAGTTATACTACAAATTAAAACATTCATGAAGCAATAATCAGTAAAGATCAATTTCATTCCGGCTTAATTAGTCTTCACTGATACTTTTGAGTGCCTACCAACTCGTGCAAATGGTTTTTTCATATAGAACTGATAAGACTGATTTTAATACTAATGTTCGAGGATGTTGGATGATCTAGAGACTAGTTGGCTGTCGAATGGCCACGATACCAAACTCTCACCGTCGGTGGCACACATTATCGCCCAAAAGGAAAACGTAACCTCATTGTTTTCTTTGTTTTTATTTTTGTTGAGAACAAATAACTTTGGCTGGTAATGGGGTGAAGATACCGGCTCCAAATATACTCATAGTTTACGACATTACGTTCATGGTGATGGTGTATTATCTAATAGTTTCAGGGATAAGTTCCATGGTGACTCGAGGTGAGCCAAACATGGTGGAAATGGGTCACGTGAATATGGGGAAGAAGATACCGTAGTCAATGTGTGCTCCGATGGAAGTGATGTCGAGAGATGAAGTAGCCACCTCTAAAATTGGAAAAGAAGGCTAGAACAGATTTGGTGGAAACGAGGACAACAAGAACAACTTAGGCGAAGCAACTGGCTAAAGTGATATCAGGTATTATCAAGGGGGTATAACTGTCAATTCATAACAAATTTCTGTGAATGAAGTAAAAAGCTCCGTGACAATATCACTTCCCTTGCAATAATTTATTCTTTTCGTTTTATATCCTTACATAAGAACATCACATCCATCGTATATTCGCATTTGTTCCTCTTGAATTAATTAATCCTAGTTTAACTAGTTATTCGATAACTTAGGGCCAGCCGCCAGCACATGATTTTACGTATAAGTATTTTTTCACGTTGTTAATATTATATAATAAATCAAACACTTTCACCATATTATACTTTTATCAAGATATATATAAATCATACCTTATTTCATCATGTCGCACTATGAATGGTTCTTAGAATTCAACATGTATAAACTGTTGCACTCAATTGCTCTACTATGCGGGTCCTCGATCTTTCGGTGATCCACTACACCATGTATCATAAGTTGGGTATAGTATAATAAAATTACCATTTTCAAGCCCTATTTGTAGTTTCTTCTAGTGTCAAATATCTATAGTTTAGTTCTCCTTAATGCCATGCAGTGGCTCAAGTCTAGTAGATTAATCAGGTAAAAAGTCGAAAATCATGTCTAGCCAAAATTTATATATTTTCCGATCAACCAAATATATACGGTATCATTATGTCTAACTCTTTTCGTTTTAAAGCTGGTTGTGGTACTCGTATACGTTTTTGGAAGGATGTCTGGGTAGGCGAGGCCCCTCTTTTTATCAGGTACAATCGCCTTTACCGCCTAGATCAAGATAAAGATTGTCTCATCATTGACCGTATTATTAATGGGCAATGGCATTGGAATTGGTCTAGGACCAATTTAGGTGCCTGAAATCTTTCCTCTTTTCGCGACATGTTGAATGAGATTGGCCAAGTCAATATTGAAGTTAGTGAAGACACATGTGTTTGGAGCCTTGGTCCTAAAGGTACTTTCACGGTAAAGGATGCTCGTAATCTTATTGACCAAAAGTCGCTCCCATCTCTCCCATCCACTACATGGGAAAAATCCATCCCCCGTAAGGTTAATATTTTTATATGGAGATTGTCGTTGGATCGGCTCCCCCACAGGTTGAATCTCTCTTTGCGTGGAATGGATATTCTGACTATTTCTTGTTCCTCCTGCAATGCTAACGTTGAATCCGCCAATCATATTTTCTTCGAATGCACTATTGCATCTGATATGTGGAAGCTCGTGTATAGATGGTGTGATATCCCATTTGTCCAAGCTTTATCATTTGAGGCGTTCAAAGATTGGTTCTCCTCTTGGCATGCTCCTAAAGATAAGAAACACAAGCTTTACGTTATCTCTGCATCAGTTCTTTGGTGGCTTTGGAGATTCCGAAATAGTGTTACTTTTAACTCTCAACCGTTGAGGAAAAGTGACATTTTTGATTATGTTCATTCTTCTTCGTTTTCTTGGCTCCGCAACAGAGGTAATTTGATTTTATCTTGGAGGGATTGGTTGAAGTCCCCTTTAATGACCGCGTACTTGGACAATGGTTGAATGCTTCGTTACAAAGGGTTTCTTTCTTGTATCGTTTTATTTATCGGGACTTGTTTGGGGTTTCTTCAAAAACCACCTAGGAGTGAAAACCGGTGGCTCGGCCTCCGTGGTGGGGGGTTTTTCTTTTGGCGGAGTGAAAACCGATTGTTCGGCCTCCGTTTCAAAAGTTTTTTCATCCCTTTAGATTCCCTCGCAGTCAAAGTCCCGGTTTGTACCTTTATGCTTTCTTTTTGTCTTCTTATGTACTTTTAAGTTTCTAGCTCCTTGCTAGACTCTTCTATATCAATATATTATCATCCGTTCAAAAAAAAGAAGGCATAAGTTAAAAAACTTAAAAAAAAGGTTTTCTAGTAACAAAAAAAATAAAGAAATATATGCTATACTGTTTTGGTTTAAGCTTTCATGTAAACAGATTTTGTAGTTTTATATGGGATAAGTTATTAAGACCCTTCCAAAAGCTATTTGTATCATTTTTATGTTTTTTGATTTTTTTGATTTTTATAATTTTGTTTATATTAGAAAACTGTAACATGAAAAATGTGGAATAAAAATTATAAAATTTGTCATGTAAAAAGTATTAAACTAACAAAAAGTACAAAACAAAAACTGATAAAAAACTATGTTATACTGTAAACAGGAGGTCAAAGTGAAGGCGAAAGTTGTAAAATGTACAAAACATGTAGGCTAGAGGGGTCTTTATAGTAGCACCCGTTTTATGTATACTATTTCATATCAAAGATGAGATAGGTTATTAAGACGAGATATGATATTAAGACCCTCCTAAAAAGCTAGTTGTATCCCCTTATGTTTTTCGGTTTTTTTTATTATTTTTAATTTTATAATTTTATTTATATTATAAATCTGTTAAACGAAAGTTATGGAAGAAAAATTATAAAGTTTAACAAGTCAAAAGTATTAAACTGATAAAAAGTACGAAACATAAACTGATAAAAAACTTTATTTTACTTTTAACAAGAAGTTCAAAAAGAATATTGTGGATTTTTTTTACTTTTTAGTGAGACGGGGAGTACTAATATTTGTACCCATCACATATATTGAATTCTTTAAAGGGAAATGTTATTAGTACCTCAAAAGTGTTGCAAATACTATTTTTATGTTTTTTTAATGTTTTTTATGTTTTTTTTTATATTTTTGTTTTTGTTTTAAAACTGTGACACAGAAAATGCAGAATAAAAAATATAAAGTATGACAAGTTAAAAGCATTAAACCAATAAAAAATACAAAACAATTGCTGATGAAAAACTGTGTTCTACTCTAAATAACGAGGTTTGAGGATATTAATGATAGATAATTGGCCGAGCTATTCATAACACAACACTTCTTTAAATTAAAAAAAACATTGGAGATATGACTTTAGTATAAAAAGTTGATGGAAACCGTTTACCAACACAATCTTGTAAAAACAATTCTGGTGGCAAATTAGTTTAAAATGTGGAAATGACTTAAAACATGTTATAGGGGCTCGATGGTGGGAGTTTGATTGCCCGATTTTATTCTCATACGAATGATTGGTTGAATGGTTTCAATTCTTCGTTCTTAAAGGTTTTAAGGATATATTGGAAGGGGTCTTTTACGTTATGTGGTGGGTGATATGGAAGTATCGTAATCAGACATTGTTTGACTCATCTCAACCGCGTATGGATATGCTATTTGATGAGATTGTTTTACTCTCTTTTACTTGGTGCTCCAATATGTGTAAAAACAATTTTGATTGGATCTCTTGGATGAAATGTCCTAGATCCTTATCTTTGTAATTTTCCTAGCGCCTTGCTAGTTTCTTAATATAATTTGCCGTTCTAAAAAAAATATTAAGACCATCCTAAAAAGCTATTTGTATCCCCTTATGTTTCTCGGTTTTTTTTATTATTTTTATTTTTTTAATTTCGTTTATATTATAAAATTGTGAAACGAAAAGTGCAGAATAAAAATTATAAAGCTTAACAAGTCAAAAGTATTAAACTAACAAAAAGTATGAGACGTAAACTGATAAAAAAAACTGTGTTTTACTATAAGCTGGATGTCAAAAGAAGGATGAAGGTTCTGAAAAGTATAAAACATGTGGGTTTTATAAAACTGTGAAACATAAAGTGCGGAACAAAAATTATAAAGTTTAACAAGTCAAAAATATTAAACTGATAAAAAGTACGAAACTTAAACTGATAAAAAACTTTGTTTTACTGTTAACAAGAAGTTCAAAAAGAATATTATGGATTTTTTTACTTTTTAGTGAGAGAGAGTACTAATATTTGTACCCATCAAATATATTGAATTCTTTAAAGGGAAATGTTATTAGTACCTCAAAAGTGTTGCAAATACTATTTTTATGTTTTTTATGTTTTTTTATATAATTTTGCTTTTGTTTTAAAACTGTGAAAATGCAGAATAAAAAATATAAAGTATAACAAGTCAAAAGTATTAAACCAATAAAAAATACAAAACAATTGCTGATGAAAAACTGTGTTCTACTCTAAATAACGAGGTTTGAGGATATTAATGATAGATAATTGGCCGGGCTATTAATAACACAACACTTCTTTAAATTAGAAAAAAATTGGAGATATGACTTTAGTATCAAAAGTTGATGGCAACCGTTTACCAACACAATCTTGTAAAAACAATTCTGGTGTCAAATTAATTTAAAATATGGAAATGACTTAAACATGTTATAGGGGAGGTGAATAGATGACAATTTCCATTTTTGCATGATTTCAATAAAAAAAGGTTGCTAGTTTAAAAAGAATAAAAGATGCACAAGGATTAAGGATTAGGGCAAATGGCACAAAAAGGTACCCAACTTGAAGGTTATTTCCAATCAAGGTATCGCACTTTTTTTCTTGCATAAAAAGGCACTCAACTTATATTTTTAGTCAATTTGAGTATTTTCGTTAAATATTTAATGATAATCCGTTAAGTTTTATATTTAAGTTCACCGGCCACTACCATCACCACCAAAAGTACTAGAAGACGATTTAGCAACCGAAGATGGTTGGCGATTCATTCTTCTCCCTAATCATCAAACACAAAGAAAAATTCAAAATTATAATCTTGTATATGTATGATAGATTCATGTCAACGATCAAGATATATATTAGTATATGATGTATGTAAATGATTGAGAAAAAGAAAGATAAGAATTATACCTTTGTGACAAAAATATAGGACGGTGTTGTTTGTCTGTTAATTAACTTTTAATAATTTTAGAAAGAAAGATATGATAAGAAGTTAAGAACGTGGTTAAACAAGGCAGCCTTTATTGGATAAATGGTTGGATACTTCGTTCGATGATGTGTTCTGTTACTTATTTTTGCATTTACATACAACTTCCACTTTAAAACACGAACATACTGGCATATATAACATGTTTTACGATGGTGGGGAGTGGGGTTGGTGCTTGGTAATGATGGTGGTGGAGAGGTTTGGTAGTGGAGACGATGATTGATGGTGAACTTGAAATAAAAAAACTTAACGGATGATCGTTAAATATTTAACAAGAATACCCAAATTGGCAAAAAAAATAAGTTGGGTGCATTTTTATGCCAAAAAAAAGTTCAATACCTTCATTAAAAATAACCCTTAAGTTAAGTACTTTTTTGTGCTATTTGCCCTTAAGGATTATAAGGAGTAGTGAATTTTGAGAGGCCTATGTCAAAATTACACTATAAACTTGTTGAACGCATAAACGACTTAAAGATTATGAGAATATATATTGTATATAATGCAGAAAATCATGGCCGTCCCGTGAATTTTGAAGGCCCTGTGCGATAATTTCAAAGTTCGCCCTTGATATTAAAATTTTTAGTATACATACAAATGACTTAATATAAATGTCCTTATTCGATGTTAGATATAGTCCTAACAGCAAGTTTATGTATTAAATTATTTAACTTTGATTCTTTTTTAGTAAAAGCTATATATCATATTAATATAACTTTAGAATATAATGGTTAAAAGTCACTTATATAAAAAAAATCAGCTAAAGGCTTTGTAGTAATTTAAAAAAAATAGTTAGATGTAAGCATTTTTTTGTATAAAAGATGATAGGTACATGGTAAAACTATTTTTCCTTTAAAAAGAAAAAAATATTATAAGAAGTTATCATATGTTTGTTGGGTCTTTCCAACAAAGAAATTTGAAGTTTGAAAAACCAAAGTTAAAGGGCTAAAATCAAACTTTGAATAAACTATAAGGAGACTTTAGAAGAAATAACTAACAAATTTTGGGGGTCAATAAGACAACAACAACAAAAGATTCAGTTGGGTCATCTTCCCCACCCTAATCCCAAATGCTGTTCTACGCCATTAATTACATGAAGCTTCATTTTTTTCTTCTTATTGTTGCTTTAAGTGTAATTTGTATATTGATAAAACACTACAAAGGCTTAAATCATCTCTAACTTTGTCAATACTAATCTGAACATTTTAGAAATTAGAGGCCTCAAAAAAACGGAGGCCCTGTGCGGTCGCTCACCCCGCACATGCTTAAATCCGGCCCTGCAAAAAATAAGTTAAATAAAAGTCCTTTAAAACTATATAAAGATAAAACAACTATGTTTAACCATCACATTTATTGGACAAATTTGTAAAACATATTTTATCATTAATAATAATAAAAAGGGTTAAAACCATTGGTTTTGTAAACTCACTTTTTTGAAAATGAATCAAAAAAGATAGTACCAACTTGTAAAAGATATAAACTTTAGGGAAGCAATGTAGATAAATCAAAGTTATCATCTTGCCTAAGGCTATCATTATTTAATACCATTGTAAGATCCATAGATGTTAATTGAGTTGGTCTCTTGCATCTCGATTAAACTAACATGGTGGGTCCTTCAGTATTATAATGATAATTTTTAACTGAAATATATAGATATAAAATGATGAAAAGAAATGGTAGGCTCCTCGTTAAGTCATGTAAAGTTTAATGAGTTGTAAATGTTTTATGTGAAAAGGTTAAATGATACAATGTGTAAGGGTATTAAACTCATAAAAATCTAATGCATTGGAGAAATGTTTCAAACACTCCACCACATTATTTGTTTTCACCTTATTTTTCACGTAAGAGTCAAATAAATTAAGTTTTCAGGTGTTACTTGTTTCGGCTTATTTGTGGTCTTACGAGCTTATTTGATTTCTGCTTATATAACATAAGCTCGAATTTTTCTGCTTATTTTGAAACTTTTAGGCTTATATAAGTTTATTATGATATGCTAAACTTATATAAGCCCATAAATCTCAATATAAGCCATAAAATTAGGACTTGTGTTATATAAGCCGAAATCAAATAAACTTATAAGCTCAATTTTTTCGGATTATTTAGTGTCATAAAGTGAATTAAATCATCCTCTAGATCTAAAATCGCGACCCTTTTAAAATTGGAGGCCCTATAACATCGATCCTTTTGCATATGCTCATATCCGGCTTCAGGACTATAATTTCATTGAATACTAGTTATAAAAGATTACATGCAAAACATTCCTACTTTTTAGACATTACCAATACGTTTGATAAGATGCAATTGATGTACAATCTTATATTAAGCTTAAGTTTATCGTCAAGCTTCACATCAATCTTATATTAAGCTTAAGGGTCCGTTTGGTTTGTAAATGAGTTTACAATTTTGATTTGAATTTCAATTTGGATTTACTAAAATAAAATGTAATGAGAGAAAATATATTATATGCTAAATATTTGTTTTAGAATTTTATTTATTATAAAATAATACATATTATTATAAAAGACAAAAGCTGAGCCATAAAATGTTAAAACCCGAGTACCTTGTCATGATTTAAAAAGTATGGGACCACTAGGTCTCATATCCAATTTTAAAACTCATGTATCGAAACAAATGAATTATTTGATCTTTAAAGCCAAATCTAAAAGGACCCAAACCACACGCGCCCTAAGTTTATCTTCAAGCTTCGTTAAGATTTTTTTTCGTTGATAAGCTATCTTCTACACGAGTATAAGTTTTGTTTGTTTGGAATTAAATGATTTTAATGGTAAAAATATAAATATTTAATGTTTTAATGACACAATTATTAGTTAGAAAAATTCAAATGCATATTGCTTTGAATTTGGCAAACAAATGTCTTAAACAAGGTATTATGCAGTCGCGCGTTGCTGCGGAGCCTCATTGATAATATCAAATAGTTCATATTTTTTGGCATCAATTTCTCTTGTTTAATGCTCGTATTTGTTATATTTTCATTAAAATATGTACTTAATTGCTTAATATTTCGTTATTAGGTAATTTTGAGCATTAGAACGAAAAGAAGCAAAAATGGAAGGGTGTTCAAAGATTGGTTCTCCTCTTGGCATGCTCCTAAAGATAAGAAACACAAGCTTTACGTTATCTCTGCATCAGTTCTTTTGTGGCTTTGGAGATTCCGAAATAGTGTGACTTTTAACTCTCAACCGTTGAGGAAAAGTGACATTTTTGATTATGTTCATTCTTCTTCGTTTTCTTGGCTCCGCAACAGAGGTAA
>BQNB010191916.1:0-11659 GCA_026074375.1 Tanacetum coccineum
TGGCCAAAAAGCTATAAGAATCAACAATCAAAAAGCATTTTGAAATTAAAAATAAGCCAGAAAAAGCAATTGAAAAAGCTATTTCTTCTTAAACACACACTTAGCAAAAAAAATTTGACAGAATTTGACAAAACACAAACCAACAATGCAGACCTATTTGACCATATTTCTAACTTGTTTTAAGACTTAAATAAACACAAAAACATCAATAATTTCACAAGATTCAAAAGCATAATCAAATAAGCAGATAAAATGAGCTATAAGCTCACAGATTCAAACCACAAGCTCTTAAAACCTTGATTTTGAGTTTCAACACTTAAAAACTTAAACAAACTGAATTTTTGGACTAATCTAAGCTAAACTAAATTGACCCAAGAGTAAAAATTCATTTTGACCCATTTTGACAAATAAAAACAGTTAAACCAAACACCCCTTTAAACACTTTTTTATTAATTTTAACTTGATAACTTGAATTTTTTATGAACAAACCCTTAAGAACATATATTGAACAAGTAAAACAGATAGTAATAAGCAAGTTTCAACAACAGTTAAGCACTTAAATAAGCTAAAACACAATAAGCAATATTTTAAGCTATTTTAGACAGTTTTTAAGAAAAACTTAAACTAATGATCTCTAAACTACAAAACAAACATAATAAGCAACAAACATCATATATAAGCATAAATAAGTAGATATAAGCAAACAATAAGCAGTCTTAAATAAGCAAACAGTAAATAAGCTTAAAATGGAAAAACATGGAACTTACAAAACCCTTGCTTAAACAGGGCAAACAATGCTCAAAAGAGCTTATCTACAAGCTCTAGCTTATCAAAGATAAGCTAGTAGTATCCATAAGCCCATCCAAGTTTGGCTTATCATCCATTAAGCTGTGGTAATTTAGGGAGTGGATTTTTTTGGTTTTTTGTAAAATTTTCTTAAGTACTTAATATTTAAGTTAAAACAGATTGTATGATAGTTATATAAGAGATTAATGTAGCGTATGAAACACTTTTTGACAATAATAAAACACAAATTCTTAAAAAGAGAAGTTTTACTAAAACTTGCTTTTCATTAATTTAAAAACAAAACATTACAATATTGAAAGTTTACACTAAAAATAAGCTGAAAATTGTAAAAAAGATTAACTAGGTTAAAAAAAAACTTCTCAGTATGCCCAAGGGCTTACAATGAGTCCTATTTATACTAAGCTATTGAAGGTTCTAGGTCTTGTGCTTTCTTTGTGAGAGCTCTTGCGGGTGTGCTTGTTGTGTGAGAGACTTCAAAAGGCAATATTGGCCATCAATTTTGAGTAGAGCCCAAGTCATATGATCATCACCATTGATTTCTTATCCTGATCCTTGGTCGAATGAAAATGCTAAGGATTACCAAGTTGTCATTTGTTGTATTACGAGGTGGGATAAGGTGTGAGGTGTGTAAAAGAGTTGGTCGACAAATGGGAGAAGAAAGGGGAACAGTGTTTGTTTATTTTGGCGGGTAGTGAGGGAGATGTACAGTACTTTTGAGTTGCAGGGTAAATGTTTGGTGGTTGGGCAAGTTTAGTCCCTGAGTTTATATGGTTGTATTGCATCCATCGTCCTTGAGGTGTGCATCTTTGGTCCTTGAGGTTTGTAAATGGTTTGCACTGTTAGTCCTTTTAAGGACTAACAAAGTTAAACTATAAAAGGGGTTGGGGTTAACGGGTGTTATAAGGGGTTATGGGCTTAGGTTGGGCCGGGTGTTATAAAAAGAGGACTTGGGCTTTTTGGGTTTTATAAGGTTTGTAACATATAAGTGGGCTGACCCGGGCCCACTAGGTGGTACGGGTAGGCCCACTTTTGACAATTTAGGTTTTCGGGTTCAGTTTTTGATGCTTTTTCCAATGCCACTTTCCGGGTTTGACTTTTTTGTTGACTTTGACTTTGTCTTTTTGACTTCTCACGGTCTTTCCGTTCTCGTGCTCGGTTTTGTCGTTTTGGCTTTGATTTTGTCCTTTTCTTAGATATCCGTTACCTGCATAATACAAATGCAAAACATACAAATATAATATATTTTTGGTACGTTTTTGGTCATTTAAGTCCGATTTTAATAGAAAATGGTATGTGTAATTAAGCACATACCATAAGCCCATAAATAAGCTTAAATATATGGCCTCGAAAACCAGATGTTTAAACGGATGAAGTATTTCTTGTTTAGTCTACCCGGGTTTGACAAGTCTTTGAGTAAAATGTATGCGGCCTCGCCACCCTCGAGATGTGTACCTAGCTACTACCTAATGAGGTTTGAACATAATCGACGAGTTTGAGTTAACATTTTAACATAGACTATCAACTAAAAGCTTTAATGTGCAAGAATAATGGCTAAGATTGAAATACGCATTCATATGAATAAATTAACTCTCGTTTGAGTATTAGATTATCATACAATTTCAAATTGTTTAAAATAATCATAACAATTAAATATCGTTTTTAGGAAAACATATTCCCTTAATATAAGTTTTTAGATCCTTACCATTTTCCTTATTTCCATAATATAATTTCTAGATAAATTTTGCCTTAATTATTATTGATGTTTTACTTTCCTTAGATTACCATAGCTCGCCTTAGTCAAGATATTATACTTAACATATAAAAACAACTAATATACATGACAGCTAAACATCTGACTATAGAATTTCGACATGAATCTTAAATTCATTTTTCGCCATGAATACGACTCTGAGAGATCATATTTTTACTTTTTCTTTTTGTGTCATATTTTCCTTTATTGCACCTCTCCTAAACTTCTCAAGAGACGTATGGGCAACTTTTGTTGTTGGTGTTGATGACGGCGATGGAATTTTTGGGGAAAGTGGTGGGGCTGAAACTCTTGGTCGTTCGTTTTTGTTAGAAAAAGAGAACGACACCATGCTTAAACTTTGTTCATGGATGTTGATAATCTGTAAAAGTCATAATAAAGGTTTATTGGTTATATACCGACATGAAGTAACGAATCGTCGTGACCTAAATGAGAGTTGACCGCTTTTGCAGCTGAATTGATGTATCGAAACGACACGAAGTTAAACAAAAAACATCGTAAACAATAAAAAGTAATTATGATGAGAATAATATTTTGTTAATTTTTATCATACAAATACAAACATAAACAATAAAACACATCCAGTCTAGAGAAAATACATCTAAACTATGGCTATACATTAACTCCAAAAATAACTTAAACTAGAGTATTACAATTAGTTAATAGAAACTACACCAAATTTGTGGATAGTCATTAAATCAAAAGAGGACATGAAAATCCTTTGATCTAGGAACTATCAAAGCCAATTTATGCATAAGTGTGAGGGTGGGATCCTTTGAAACCTTTTTTCTTATTAGCCCCATATTTTCAAGGAATGCAAAGGGGAAAAAAGTAATATTCCCAAACCACATTCAGGAACGTAAGCGTGTGCGCAAATCCCTGCCATAAACCCTATATTTCTTCACGGGATAAGAGACGCTGGTTACGACCATATTAAACAATTGTCGTGTTCACTCCACCCCATGAAAAGTGATTAGGGTAAACATCCCGAGACCCCACAACACAACGTGATAAAGATCTCGAGGTGTCGATTTAGATACACATCCAACCAAGCGTAACGTGATGAAAGCATAATTTGTGACCATAACAGATCCAAACATAAATCTTTTACGAATATCTAAATGGATGCTTATAAAATATTTGTATGGAGATTAGCGTAAGTGTTATTAATGGGGCAACATATAAAGAAAATGTTTATATGGAACAATAAAAACCCAAACGCGTAGAGTGAAATGACAGAGAAATTTGCTATCGCAAAAGGTATCGATGTATCTGTTTATCAAAAATGCAAAATGTCGTGCCTCTCTTTAAAAAAACAGTATCTTACTAATATGTTCAAAAATCTTTTCCATACCACGTGTGACAACGTTTAAAATATAATGATAGATTTAAAAAAAAAATGGTCGGTTTCAAGTTTTTAATGAATGATATTGAGAAAGAAATGATAGGCTTGATATTTTTAATTTTAAAACATGAAAACTCAAAAAGTACATTATGCATATCACCTTTCATCAAAATTCTTTTAAAAAAAAAATCTCAATCTATCATAAGCTTTAATAACTGATAGGTGTAAATAACGTTGAACTGGTCACACCAACCTTCTAAAAAATAAAAGGTTTTACCTGTTTTGAGTCTATGTGGCGGTAGATTTAAATCTCGTGGATTAATTAAGTAATGTGTCGGAAACCATGATTACCAAAAAGAAAAAAGTAAAAAACCTCTGTCTCATTCTGAGTCAAATCTAATCCCGCTGCATTGCACGAGTACATTTCCCGCAAATACCCCTATTTTAAAAATAGTAACAAAAGGCAAAAAGGCATTAAATATTTTATTTCCAAAAAAGCACAAAATCAACCAGCCAATAATGAAAGCAAACGTGACAGATACACATCTTTTCACATTCATCCTCTATAAATATATAATTTTTGACATAAATAAATTAGGGCAAAATCAAAATATAAGTTGACTATGATAATAGCATTAGCATTGTGATTGTAACTGATCATCATGTCTAACGGTTCGTATGACTGGCAGTTTGACGATGACGATGACGATGTTAATGGCGGTTTAAATTTACCCGCCATTGTTGATGATTTTGATTTTGAATCGTTGTTTAATACGCTCGGTCAAAAATCACGCGGTCATGAGGTAAAAAAGTTAAAAATAATATATTAGGTTATTATTTTTCATTGTTTGGTAATGTGGTTGAATTCTGTTACTGTGTGTGCATTTTTTTCTTTACATCAAGGGGGTGTTTGTTTCGGCTTATATAGCCGGCTTATGGCTTATGTTTCATAAGCTCACTTTTTGTGCCTTATTTCAGAGCTTTTCGGCGTTTATAAGTTCATTATGATATAATAAGCTCATATGAGCCGAAAAGTTTCAAAATAAGCCACAAAAAGCGAGCTTATGAAACATAAGCCCAAAGCCAAATAAGCCATAAGCCGAGACAAACACCCCCAAGCGGTTAATGAGCTTATTTGTTTTTCAAAAATTTTGGCTTATTTTGAGAGTTGTGGACTTATATATATATTACGGTAAACTTATATAAGCCTCTAAGAAAGTCGCTTATATTTCATAATGCCCAATTTTCCGGTTTATTTTGAGACTTGTATAAACTTATATAAAGCCCATAAGTCAGTGTGTTTGTTTGGCTTATAGCCGGCTTATTGCTTATTTGGTTTTGGGCTTATCTTTCATAAGCTCACTTTTTGAAACTTTTTGGCTTACGTAAGTTTAAAGTGACGTAATAAACTTATAAAAGCTGAAAAGTTTCAAAAAGAAGCCATAAAAAGTGAGCTTATGAAACATAAGCCAAGCCGGCTATATAAACTGAAACAAACACCCTTAAGAAGCCAGAAAATTGGGGCTTACGCAGAAAAATAAATAAGCTCATAAGCCCCACGTACAAGCTTAAACAAACACCTCGGGGGTGTTTGTTCAAGCTTATGGGCTAACGAGAACGAGCTTATTTGTTTTTGGCTTAGGTTTTCAAAGGCCCTTTTTTGGGACTTTATATTAGTTTTTTACGTCATGACAAACTTATATAGTAGCTCACAAGTTTCAAAATAAGCCCAAAAAACTGAGCTGATAAAATATAACCCATAAATAACATTAAACAAACACCCCCGAAAACCAGACGTTTAAACAGATAAGTTTTTTTTTTTTAGTTTACCTTGGGTGGACAAGTCTTTGACTAAAATGTACGTAATCTAGCTCTTTCCGACTCTTCCCTACCTAGAGAGGTTTGAACATGAGACGTCTTGTGATGACATTAGGGCCCACCTGGTGGTAGTTAAAGATTAGATGTTTATTGAGATATTATAAAATGGTTTTGCATGTTTTTACATGGAGAACTAGTTGTTTTCTGAAGGAATAAATTAGTAAGATTTGTGAGTTTCAAGTGAATAAGGCAAATCGGAGTATAATAATTGTATAGATTTTTTTTTGTGATATTGCTGTAAATTGGACGACCCGGGGAGTGGCGGGGACCATAAGTTGGGTAGCTCAACATAAGTTTGGATTTTTAGGAGTAAAACTTGAAGTCTGGTGTGGGGGCTGTTCTAGGTTTTGTGTTTGGCTTATGGTTTATAAATCCGAAGTTGTGTATGTACATTGTGCAGATATAGAGAAATTGGGATATTTAGGCTTTATAGTGTAGTACGATACTGCAATTAAGTTTTGCATGTACAAGTAACCTGACAGACACAATTTTTGTTCCGTATCAATTCTGTAGTATCACATTTATGAGTTGGACCAAATATGCTAGTTGTAAGATTTCAACATCTGTGAGAATCCCGTCCTGATAAAATTCCCTAGTATGTCACTATATTTATGATCACACATTGATAGACGTACGTAGATATATTCCGTTTAGCACATTTGGTCATTACACGTGCCATTCACCAAAAGAATGTGCTGAAATAGACTACCTTCATGAAACAGGTACAGCCAATAATTACACACGCCTGCAAATGTGTACTTGTACCGTAAATTAGGTGACATTGATCTGATAAACGTTATCCATTCATGTTTCATGATACTAAAATTACTATATGATGTACATTGTGCAGAACGCTATAGCTGGTACGTCATCGAGTATTTTACCCTGTAGCGAGACAGCTTCAAATGGGACCAATCAGCACTCCGAAACCCATAATGGTATTATTTTGGCTTCTCAAATAAGCGTGTATGTAACATATCATATTAGTCCTGCATGGGAAATCTATGAGTATGTATGTCAGTTTATAACTTAACTTATTTATGCCCGCCTTTTCAGGCTCACATGCATTTCCGCTTCTGCATGACTCAGCAGCTTTGGCTTCTAGGGCTTTTTGTTCAAGTGATTTATCTGTTAATGAAAGGCAGACCTTTAATTCTGGCTTTGATGAACCTCATCAAGATGTCTTTCCGATGCAAGTTACAGGACATGTCAATCATGATGTTACTCAAGGCTATTCATCATTCAGCAATGATGCTTTTGGGTTAACTAATAGTAGTTATGATGATTATCAACTGATGGATAAAGCAGGGGTCACTGGTGGGATATTTGACAATTTGGTTGGAAACAGTTATAATGCATTAGAGGTCCCTGACAATATGGATCTTAGCGGGTTTTCTGACATGATCTATGATCCCAATCACCAGTTTTCTATGCCACATGTCACCAACATAGACGCACCATTTTATTTTGGTTCATCAAGGCAGGGCGAAAGCTCAAATCTTAATGATAGCATGTTATTTCATGTTAAAACTGAATCAGAGAAACATCGAATGCAAAATGTACCGATTTGCAATGTGATGAATTATGATATTGTAGCTGCAAGACCAGATGGAATAGCTCTAGTGGATCAGAATTCTGATTTTGGACCATATGTCAGTGTTGAAGGCAGTGACTTCTTACCACGTGGTGAAAGTTCTTTGAATGAACCTGCTAAAGAGCCTACAAGTGGAGATCATGACCTTCTTCCCTGTAATATGTCAAACAAAAGAAAAGCAGCATCTGTAAAGAACAAAAAACGTGACCCATCTGTTCCTACATCTAAAGGTGGCGCTCCACTCACAAACATGCGAAAAAAGGCGAAACTCAAAACAGTCGATGAACCGTCTGTCAGTGTTGAAGGCAGTGACTTCTTACCACGTGGTGAAAGTTCTTTGAGTGAACCTGCTAAAGAACCTACAAGTGGAGATCATGGCCTACGTCCCTGTAATATGTCAAACAAAAGAAAAGCAGCATCTGTAAAATACAAAAAACGTGACCCATCTGTTCCAACATCTGAAGGTGGCACTCCACGCACAAACATGCGAAAAAAGGCGAAACTCAAAACAGTCGATGCACCGTCTGTCAGTGTTGAAGGCAGTGACTTCTTACCACGTGGTGAAAGTTCTTTGAGTGAACCTGCTAAAGAGCCTACAAGTGTTGATCATGGCCTTCGTCCCTGTAATATGTCAAACAAAAGAAAAGCAGTATCTGTAAAGAACAAAAAACGTGACCCATCTGTTCCAACATCTACAGGTGGCGCTCCACGCACAAACATGCGAAAAAAGGCGAAACTCAAAACAGTCGATGAACTGTCTGTTCAGCAAATTCCATCTCAGGTGATTCTAGTTGCTCAAAATCATGTCAACATTGTTTACAACTATTACTGTTTCATCACATAATATGAGCCACAACTGTTTATGAAATATCCCTTCATGCTCTCAATATTCCAAATACTTGTTAAACTTCATGTTTTTAGATTATCGAAGTAGTGTAAATTTAGAATCGGTAAATTGAAATAGATTTCTTGAATTGGTTTTGACGAGGTCGATCTTAATGTGCAGGATCTTCTTCTTCGAAAGCCGCGTAAACCTCTACCAGATGATGGTTTGGCAGTTCCACTTTTGAAACACCAGGTTTGGTGATATGTGTAAAACTTTGTGTTTTACTTAGCGTTGAGTTCTTGTTCTGAAGAGTGTGGATAACCTTTATGTCTTACTCTGTAACAGCGGATTGCTTTGTCATGGATGTCAAATAAAGAAACGAAAAGCACTCGCTGCTGTGGCGGAATTCTTGCAGATGATCAAGTTTCTATCCGTATTCCTTTTCTTTTTATTTCATTTTATATTGGTCGCGGTTAATGGTTTGGTGTTTATGAACCCCTAAAACTTATTATTATGTATTTATGTGGTTATATTTGTTACCCTCTGGCAGGGGCTTG
Organism: Tanacetum coccineum; assembly: GCA_026074375.1. NCBI lineage: Eukaryota > Viridiplantae > Streptophyta > Magnoliopsida > Asterales > Asteraceae > Tanacetum > Tanacetum coccineum. Next base: position 8,776 of record BQNB010191916.1, read on the forward strand.
GTAAAACTATATCTGCAATTGCGCTTATTCTCAAGGAAAGATCTCCTCATTTTAGTGTCAATGCTATTGGAACAAAAGAGAAAGAAACAGAGACTTTGTGTTTGGATGAGGATGAAGACATTGAGCATACAAACACTTTTGTGCAGACTAAAAGTAGCCTAGCTGCAGGGACACTTGTTGTATGCCCTACAAGCGTTCTTCGTCAGTGGAATGACGAGTTGCAGAATAAAGTAATTAATGAAGCTAATCTCTCTGTGTTAGTGTATTATGGAGTAAATAGAACAAAGGATCCATTTGAGTTAGCCAAGTATGATGTCATTCTCACCACATATGCAATTGTGGGCATGGAGGTTCCAAAGCAGCCAATTGATGAAGACGAAGATGAAACAAAGATAAAGATCTCACCCAACAAGAAAAGAAAATATCCTCCTACATCTGATGAAAGTCCCAAAAAAGAACCTTCTGAATCTATTGATCGTCCTCTAGCTAAGCTGAGATGGTTTAGGGTTATATTGGATGAGGCTCAGAGCATTAAGAATTACAAAACTCAAGCAGCTAGGGCTTGTTGGGGTCTTAGAGCTAAACGGAGGTGGTGCTTGTCAGGGACCCCTATTCAGAACTCCGTTGATGACCTGTATAGTTATTTCAGGTTTTTAAGATATGATCCTTATGCAAAATTTAGAAAATTCTGCTCAGAAATAAAGGCTCCGATTCAAAGGAATCCGGTTTCGGGGTATAAAAAGTTACAAGTTATCTTAAAGACTATTATGCTACGACGAACAAAAGGTTAGACATGTGAAAAGAGTCTTGCTAAATGCATTTTCTTTTAAGTTGTCAGTCAAGTAATGCTGATTAATTGAGAACAATGCTGATGCATGTTGGTGCATTTTGTTTTAGGTACACGTCTCAAGGGAGAGCCCATTATATCATTGCCACCCAAGACCATTATGCTGAAAAAGGTCGACTTCACAGCTGAGGAGCGTGGTTTCTACCAGAGCCTGGAGGCTGAAGCCCGTGCTCAGTTTGAAGTATGTGTTTGTTTGAATGAAGCTTGAGCAACTGACCAGTATATATCTCATAAATAATATGTTAAATATGCAACAACGATAGGCAAACAATTACTTAAGAGACAAATTTAGATTATGCAAACCAGATATAACTCATCACATACTTCCTGTTGCTGGTCTGAATACCATATCTAATAGTATTTAGGTCAACGAAAATGGGTTAACTTATTGTCTATGATATACTTCACCATTATTTTCTTTTTCCTTTCACTTTTTCTCCTTTTTCTCTAACTTTTAATGGTTTTCCTTGCCCATTAACTGTCAGGAATACGCTGCTGCTGGGACTGTCAAACAAAACTACATAAACATTTTGTTGATGCTTTTGCGCCTTCGGCAAGCCTGTATCACCCTTCACTTGTTAAAGAATCTAGATTAACGACTGACTGAAAGTTTGGATTTGCTTATTTTTCTGCTTCGATCAGCTTAAAACTAACCACTACAGGATATAGTGTTTAGATTTGCTTAAAGCTAAACACTCCAAAAAGCTCACCCCTAATCAAAACTCAGTAAACAGATATAAACAATTATGACATCACTAACATATTTACTATACTAACACTATAAGGGACTAATTCATAGACCTAAATACAAACCTACACAATTCATCACACGTTTTTCTCGCTCCTCGTTACAACCAGTTAAATTCACATGTGACTTCAACATATTAGCACGCCTACAAATCATTTTATTAACTTTACAATATCCAACTTATAGTGTTAGACTGTTTGTCTTAGGACGAAAACAAACATTATCGCTCAAAAACTCAAGCGATAAACACAATTGTAACCAAACACAATAGAACAATCACGATATGATACACATTCAAACACCAAAATGTAAACCATTTCACACAAAACAAACTCACAGTATTAGTCGTAATAAAAACGCAATAAATAATTATGACATGACATTATATTATAAAAGTAACGCTAACCTTGACAACTCTCAACTCAATACTCTGCTTGCCTTGTTTATCAGCAGGTGGCATTTGCAGCACGCCTTATACGTGTAATCACTCAACTCACCACCCACATCTGAATAGATCATCACCAGCTGTAAACTATCTTGACATGATCCATCGTTTAATTCTATAAAATCGAATGTTCCCTTACCTTGTTCCCGCCCTTTTTTAACCCACCCGCCTACTTTTACGTTTGGCCTGCTAATCCGGCCCCGCCTTCAAGGATTGATTTTATAAGGACGCGTTGGGAGAAGGCGCATGGGGTGATTGTGTTGGTTGAGCCCGCCATTGTTAGGGTTTGAAGAAGTGAGTGTAAAAGTGTAAACCCTTTTTTAACCCATCCGCCTACTACCATTTTTAGGGTTTAAAGAAGGGTAAGTGATACGTATAGTATGTACGGAGGCTTGGTTCCACTTTGGCTTCTGGCCCCAACGTAGCAGTAATGGGCCGAAACTAAACTCAATCTTGCACTGGTAACGGCCTAGACACAGCAAAACGGACGCGGACTAAACTATAGGCTACTTCCGTCCGCGGAAAACACACGCATCCGTACACACGATTACTGCGGAATCTTGCCCGACAAGGGACCCACTCCGACCACTAACGAAACAAACGAAATATTAGGAAACCCTAATATTTCACTCGCTTTTAAAAGGAACCCTCTGACACAAAAAACAGGATGATTTTCTCACTCTACATACATACACTTTCTCTCTCTACATGTTTACTTACTCTCACGCCGGAGTCTAATCGCGGGGTCCGTCCCCAAGGTAGTTTTCTAAAATACTCATCATGAGCACTCGCGAACAGCACACCCTGACCATTCCCACGTCCGCCATGCGGAACACCGGGGGAA
>BQNB010191918.1:0-11659 GCA_026074375.1 Tanacetum coccineum
CGCATTTCCTGCGGAAAATATTATGGTAGTGTTTTGGTTACCGGAAATATTATGGTAGTGTTTTGGTTACAGGAAATATTATGGTAGTGTTTGGTTACAGGTTCAGGAGATATTATGGTAGTGTTTGGTTACAGGTTCAGGCAATATTATGGTAGTGTTTGGTTACAGGTTCAGGACAAGAACGTCGAATTTTTTTTTCTTATCAAATATATTTTAGTGCGGTTTGTTAAAAAACCGTACCAGAAAAGAAGTATGTTCCTGCTGGGTGTGCTGGGTGTGTTGAAGGTATTTGCTACGGTTGCAAAACAAACCGTACCAAATAATCATTTTTTGCTACGGTTCAAAACCGTACTAAAAAACGTTTCATTTTTTGCTACGCCTCTATCAGCTACGGTTTCAAAACCGTACCAAATGGCTTTAATAACCGTACCTAATGAGATTTTTGTGTAGTAGTGGCATGACATGTGTTTGATAAATTGCTCAACTCAAATTAGACTGGCTTTATTGCCGAAATTATAACTCCCTCCTTATGTCACTCAAACTATGTACACAGCTAAACATTAAGAAGTATTCACGGATGTTAGTTTGCGATTATTATAAGTAATGTCGTTATAATCTGTGTACTCTTATCTTATTGTGATGAGGAGCATGCCTAATTCAATGACACTCTTAATAATACTGCTTGCCTATCATAAAAGCTACTTATTTGTTACTTGATTGGGGGAATTGAGCACGTCTAAGATAGATAGATTGATTAGTAATTATAGTGGAAGTGGTGACTCGAATGACAGAGATTATGGCACGTATTTATATAATATTAACAAAAGCTCAACTATTCAAAAAAATGTATTTCACATTCTTACCTATTTGACCTGCTAGCGACTTGACATAAGCTACCCATTTATAACTTGAATTAACCCATATGCAAGCAGGTACTATTCGCTGCAACTAACAAACCTTGACTTTTCTGTCTTTTTTGGATGGTGTGTTGATTTAGCTGCCTAAGCGCTTAGGAGAGGCTCTGGCCTAAACGTAACTATTTTCATTGGTTTATAAACGATACCTAAATCCAAGGATGTTGGTGGGTTTTAGATAATGGTAGGCGGCATGAGATGTGTTTGATAAATGCTCAACTCAAGCAAAATTAGTGTTTAATGCACAGTTTTATTGCATATGTATTGCCGAAATTATAACTCCCTCCTTATGTCACTCAAACTATGTACACAGCTAAACATTAAGAAGTATTCACGGATGTTAGTTTGCGATTATTATAAGTAATGTCGTTATAATCTGTGTACTCTTATCTTATTGTGATGAGGAGCATGCCTAATTCAATGACACTCTTAATAATACTGCTTGCCTATCATAAAAGCTACTTATTTGTTACTTGATTGGGGGAATTGAGCACGTCTAAGATAGATAGATTGATTAGTAATTATAGTGGAAGTGGTGACTCGAATGACAGAGATTATGGCACGTATTTATATAATATTAACAAAAGCTCAACTATTCAAAAAAATGTATTTCACATTCTTACCTATTTGACCTGCTAGCGACTTGACATAAGCTACCCATTTATAACTTGAATTAACCCATATGCAAGCAGGTACTATTCGCTGCAACTAACAAACCTTGACTTTTCTGTCTTTTTTGGATGGTGTGTTGATTTAGCTGCCTAAGCGCTTAGGAGAGGCTCTGGCCTAAACGTAACTATTTTCATTGGTTTATAAACGATACCTAAATCCAAGGATGTTGGTGGGTTTTAGATAATGGTAGGCGGCATGAGATGTGTTTGATAAATGCTCAACTCAAGCAAAATTAGTGTTTAATGCACAGTTTTATTGCATATGTATTGCCGAAATTATAACTCCCTCCTTATGTCACTCAAACTATGTACACAGCTAAACATTAAGAAGTATTCACGGATGTTAGTTTGCGATTATTATAAGTAATGTCGTTATAATCTGTGTACTCTTATCTTATTGTGATGAGGAGCATGCCTAATTCAATGACACTCTTAATAATACTTTAACAATAAGGATGATTAATATAGCTTCTGCCTGAACATAGAAGTACTTTATATTTGTTACTACTAGTTTGATAATTCTCCAGTTTGCTACCATATTTTATTATTTGTTGTTGAGCACATCTAAGATAGATAGACAGATTAGTAACTGTAACGGGAGTGCTGACTCGAATGACTTCAGGAGTTAAGGGTGCTTTCATGTGTTTGGAGTGTGAGGCATGTATTTATCTAACAAGAAAAGCCCAACTATTAAACAAATTCATTTCACATTCTTCAAAGATTTATACTTGATAGCAACTTGAACATAAGCTACCCATTATAACTACAGTTGACCACACTCATTGTGCATGGAACGTGAATTGTCTTTTTCGGATTGTGTTGGAAATACTGTTTATGTGTTCACTTAGCAGCCTAACCGCTTACGAGTTAGGAGAGGCTCTGGGCATACGTACGGGTGGTAAACGTGATTATTCTGATATTGTAGTAAACTTAATTAACATTCCTATATTTTTGCTCGATTTCATAATTTAAAATAATACTACTCGTGTATTTCAAATTACAATTTTAAGTAAAGCTTAAACCGAACAGCCAGTACAGCTGTGCAAGTCACTCTAAAAAATCAATAAATACAGTTTAAGTAAAGCTTAAACCGAGCAGCCCACTACAAGTCGCTCTGATAAACCGCCGAGAGCCGGATCGGTTGGTTATTGGGTTTAAAAATAAAACTAAAAACCTACAAATGTATGTTGTGCTTTTGTTATAGAGATATTCAGGTTTTAGCTTTGTGTTTCTTCCATGTTTGTTCTAAAGTTTTGGACGTGTTTGTGTGCTTCTACACAAATGCAGCCTATTAAGGGGCGTGTAATATAAACTAGTAAAATCACAGGTTTTATTTACGTGCAGGTACCTACATTCCCAGTATGTGAATGGTAGGTTTTTTGTTGTTTTATTACGTTTTTAGCCCTTGCATAGCTATCTGGTTTGCATAATAGCGAATTTTATTGATTGGTGGAATATAAGCGAGTCTTTATAACAATCCTAAATCTAACAATCACAGGTAATGAAAATCGGATTTTGAATCACAGGTCCCAACACCCATCCTATATCATTCACATGGATACGTTACCTTCAAATATCATATTCAACATCTTCTCAAGAGTACCTGTTAAATGTTTGGCTCGATCCCGGTGCGTATCAAAAGTATGGTGTAACTACATTGATGACTGTTACCCTTTTGATCATTCATAGACGTACGACTTGTAAAGAACCCTACATCCCAGTCCTAACCATCCACACCTTTATCGTGAAAAAATAACCCGCAGCCAGTGTTTTCATGTCATGGAATCTAAACAAACTGGTGCATGACATTATTATGACTTGAAGGCGAAAGAGGTCCCCCCATTTTTGGAGTTTTTGCGCAAAACACCGCTCTCTAAATCATCTGTAGTCGACATTCGAGTCCAAGGTTCTTGCAATGGGCTAATCTGATAGTAAAGACGACGGTCAAAATGTAGTAACCTTGATGCTGTGGTGCATCACTCAAGGAAAGAAGGATAAGACTTCCACCTCTTTTATCGTTTTTGATAAAACCCATGCTCCTCGAGACTTCATTGCCTTGGTTTTTGTTGCTTCCACCAACACTTTGAAGATTGTGTGTGTATTGTGTAAAAAGTAAGCATGGTATCTGTATACCCCGACGTGGTGAAGAAGATCTATGCACAATGGTGCATGTACTTGGCACAAACCCATGGCGGGAAATACCCCAAGTCCCGTCTTATCCGATAACCGCTAAAGCCGTATTTGTTAAGGGTTGTTTGCATTGGTTGGTTAGTGAACTTGACGTCCAAACCGACGATTGTGAAGAGACCTGTAAAATATGGTTTATGATTAGAAGAAAGAAAGTTTGGGGCTGATTGAACCTCCGAAAAGATAGTGTGATTTATGGAGTAACATATAGATTGCAGGAATTCAAGTGGTTGAATCAAAATGTGAAGAGTGGATAATTTGTGTACTAAGACCATGGAGTTTTGGCTCTTAAACCACAAGAAAGAATGGGTGCCACACTGTCGGTTTAAAGAATAAATTGTTCCTGATGGCTACATGAGATGTTTAGGGGTGTTTGGAATATAATGACGGGAAATATAGAGTAAAAATCAATATCAAATGGAAGTTTATGCAAGTGGTGTATTACATAAAACCAACAATTAGCACGGTAATGGAAGATGCTTTGAGTCTCCAAAATTTTATCATTATCCCATATAGCAGTCTTCACTCCACTTAACAACACAAATTCCACCTTCTCCATGAAAAAAACGTTTTCGAAGAAAAGCTGCCAACATGTTCTTGGTTTACAACCTGAAAAGTGGTGTATTACATAAAACCGATGAACTGGACCATGCTGATTGGACCTAACGCGGATATCTTTAGTATCCCCAATACACTGACTTCAATCCCATGGCAACAACACAAATACCAACTTCCATGAAAAAACTGATGTGAAGAAAAAGCTGTGGCCGAGATTTTAGTGTTGCAATGTCAATTCAAAGAATTGTATGCAAATCTAGTGTAGTTTTCCGATGACTGGTTTATTATGTAACTTGTTACTATCCTTATATTGCTTAAGTGTGTAACCTTCGACGGAGGCCGTATTGAAGACCTAAGAAAATTGTATTTACAGATACGATAACTTGGATGATTTTAGTATTCTAGTATCGGTGGTAAGACATAGACACTTCCAACAAAATTGTATGACCCTAACTGGTCAGTACCAAATTTATTTGTCTGTAACTCTACTTACTTTAGGTTGCAGAATGTGGTTGGAAGTGTAATCTGACACTTTCCAACATGGACAACCGGAAACTAAAAACTCTTTGACGGTCCGGAAATACGAGACAATAATATCGAGCAAAGAATGCATGAAGGTAACCTCCATACCAAGTTTCCCGAACATGAAGCAAGCTAGCTTAAAGATTATTATAACTGTATACATAATATACTAGTTTGTGCCGAGATTGAAACTGCAGTTGACCGGAGAAGAACAGTGAATTGACCGGTTTTGAATCGGGTTTACCCGGTATGACTGTGGTATGACCGATTGTAACGAGTTTTTGACCGGGTAAAGACCGGGTTTGGTTATTAGTTAGACCGGTATGACCCGTGTATGAATGAGTTTGCTAGGTATGACCTGTGTTTGGTCGAGTTAGACCGTGTTTGAATGAGTTTAGGCCCGGGTATGACATGGTATGTCCGGTGTTATAGGACGCAGGGATGACCATGTTTGCACGAGTTTGACCATGTTTTGGACATGTTTAGACGCGGGTAAAGCCCGAGTTAGAACAGGTAGAACGAGTTTGACCCGGGTTTATGGACAGGGTAAAGACCGGTTTTGAACCGAGTTTGCCCGGGTAATCACAGGGTTTGACCACGATTTGAACCGGGATATGGAGACCGAGTTAGACCGTGTATGAGCGAGTTTTTGATCGGGATATGACAGGTTATTGTTGTCGTATAGAACATGATTAGTACCAGGTAATACCCCCAAATTGATGGTATGTGTCTTTTGATCTGTAAAGACAACTTGTTTTTCTCCCGGCATGATTGATATTTTTAATAATCTGAGAATGTTGGTTTTGAGCTTGTTTTATATGGTACTAAATCTGATACAGCGACTCATTTTAGACTTGAAGAATCTCAAAAAGCAGCTTAGGTACCTCGATTATTAAAATGTATTATCAGGAAGCGCGTTGCCCATATAATTCCCGTCGACTAACATATCATCACCTAGGCTGTTACGTACCACAACCCGAGACCAACATGCATTTTGACATGTGGTCATTGGTTTGGAAATAACTTAAACGCCGCCGGTCGAACAAATGATTTGAGAAAATTACCCAGACAAGAATGTGTGATATATGGAGAAACTATAGTTGTTATTACGATCAAGTGGTTGATCTAAATGGTGAAGTTGGATATGTGTGTACTAGGACCATGGAGTTTTGGCTCTTAAACCACAAGAAAGAATGGGTGCCACACTGTCGATTTGCGAAAGAAATAACTCCTAAGAATGCTTACATCTACGTTATGGGGTGTTGGAATAAAGACGGGGATATATTGATATAAAGCAATAGCAATGAAAGGTATGCATTTTTCGTTTACAACCTGAAAAGCGGTGTATTACAGAAAACCAACATTGCTGGTCTGAATGATGCGTGGAGTCCAAATTTTATCATGTATCCCAATACGCTATCTTCAATCCACGGCATCATCGACACAAATTACTTCTCCATGAAAAAAACTATTCTCTAGAAAAGCTGCCAATATGTTCTATCTTTTATTTAGGTAGTAATTTGCTTTCGGTGTTTTTTGTTTTGGTTTCAGTGACTGCTTTGTTTTATCTTGTTGCTACGGTTGGATTGCTTTCGTATGTTAAGACTTGTTTATATTCCCTAATTAGTATGTAATGATTAAGCTTTCGTTTGATTGATTTCATCTTACGATCTTAACTTTGCAAAGAGACAATGGAAGGTATTTGTTCTCCTTTTACGACCTGGAAATTGGCGTTTGTGAAATTAAGTACTGAAATTAAGAATAGAGTAGCCAATGTCCCAATAAGCTGTTTAGTGACTGGTTTTGCATCTTGTTACTTCTGGTCTCTTTGCAAATAATCTTGTACTTCAATGTCTCTTTGCTCATTCATGAGGTTTATACGTAATGTGTGTGAATGAGCCGAGTCCGAGCTCATTAATACTTGAGTTCTGCTTGTTTAGATGTGTAACTCTTGGATTTGGTCTCGGCTTATAAGGGAGTGCACTGTCGAAGTGTTAAACTTTTGGTTTGCGCTTTATTGATCGATGATGGTGCAAGCATACGCAGCCATGGACCAACTTTGCTTATATTTCAAGCCGTAAGAAAGGCGATCCTACCTTAAATCCTAATTCTAGTCAATTTCCATCGTTGCTTATATTCCAAGTTTATTAAAGCCTAAAAATAAATGGTGTAAGAAATTATTATTTTTTTATGCTACTTGTCTGCACGTCTAGGGAACAATCTGATTTTGCAATCAGCACTTGTTGTAAAACTGCACTTGTATATCTAATAGGTGTTAGAAAATCTCGTTTTGCATTGACCTCCATCTTCCAAAAATAGAATTCCTTTAGCCAAGAGTATAACAAAATATGATTTTTGTTAAGGTAAAATACCGTGCCTTGAGTCTTGGGTGCGTTCCCTCGTCTCTTGGTGAAGTATCCCCTTTGAAACTATTGCAGTAAGAAAGAAAACCCGGTCAACTGCACCGGGTGTGCTTGACCCTGGCAGCCAAGCCGTCGGGCGTTCCGAGAGTAAGTATGTGAATATGAGCCGAGGGGGCTATATGTTGGAGCCGAAGAAGCTATGGTAATAAATGTGTGTGTGTGTGTGTGTGTGTGTGTGCAGTTAACAATGCCCGTTTTCAAGAGAATGAAATGCTTTGGAGTATTTATATACATGAAGTACTTGTTTGGACGTACTGTTCTTGACACCGTGGGATGTGGAGACGACCTCTAGCCTAATCTTTGCCTTGGGTGGCTGTCTCGGTACACCTTGGAGGACATCGCGCCTTAATTCCCGGGGATCTAGCGATGTTGCATATGGTGCTTCTCATTGTCAATAGTTTGAAGAGGTGTCATTCTTTATCGAGTCTAACGTTTGTATTCGTTCGGGTTGATGTACGTACGCTCCGTCTGGACCCGTACGACCCATTCGGATATGGAGGCCCGTCCGGTATATATCGCGGACTGTTACCCCCGCAATATGACTTTTTAGATAGTCGCCAAATTATTAGAGTTGATACTTACAATATAGTGCTCAGTTGAAAGGAGCGGGAATCATTGCCCTTGTTTTTCGTCTTCTGCCGTTATGTCTCAATCTCTTTTCCTCTTCCCCCTTTTTTTCGCATTTCCTTGATGAATTATGGGACCAAAAACCAGATAATGATACAGTGGGTTAAAAATTCATTACTTGACTTTTGTCCTTTTCATCTGGGACGTGACGCGTGGCGGACCTTGCAAGGAGAGTCAAGATTGCCAGGCTGCCAGTTGTGTGAATGTTGACCTCGGCCAAAGGCCCATTTGCTTTGCTCTAATAAATAGCCCATCGCTTTTTTGTTTTATGCGTGTAAAAATCTGTGAGCACACGGAAACATCTTCTTCTTCTTTTTGCTCTTCGCGTTTTCAGGTATATACTCCTTCCTTTGTATTTTTTGATAATTTGTCCCCTCCGGTATCTTTGAAAAATGCTTAACGAAGAGGATCCAAAGAACGTGGAGCGTCCGGTCCCCGCTGTCAAGTTTGACATGCATTCCTAACCACATCTACCATGTATGCCCAAGGAAGTAAAAGCTTTGGCCTTCAAGCATTACATTCCTCTAGATATGCATCCCGAGTGGCCCTCTTACTTACCCGATGTGGATATGCGATAAGTTTGCGGTATCGAACTTTTATAGGCTCTTTACGAATAACATTTGAGTTTTTTCGGAGTCTGGGTGCATCTTTCCACCTCCTTCTTTTGGCTTCCTGTGGTTGACCACTTCGTGGTGCCACTCTCTCAAGTTGTGTACCTATAGGGGTTGAAGCTCTGCTGACCTGTTCGAGTAATATTGTCGGGTCTAGCATATTGTCCCTTCGGATGAACTTGTTCCGCGTGTTTATCTAAAATCAGCAATACAAGGGGATGTGTTACCTATTTGAATGAGGAGGGTTGGTTCCGGGAACCGGTGGGAAGGATTTTACAAACGAGACCTTTTCTGGTTGAAAAGGGAGGAAGAAAAAGGTTTTTTTTCTTTTATGGATCGAAGAGCTATTCCTAAGGTTTATGGTTGGACCTCGGGTTCATGATTCTACATACTACGATCTCTTCTTTACCGATGGCTTCATGCCTCTGCATAGTTGTGACTGTTAGACCCCAATCAAAGGCAGTCGATATTAGCCCAATACCCTTCCGGATTTGACGTTATATCATGTCTCGGGTTGGCCACCATTACGGAGTTTCTCTGGATTTCTGCTTCCAGTTTTCAAAGATACCGAGGGAAACGGTAATGACCCATTATTATTTATTTATGGCCCCTCCCATTTCTCTTGTTGGAGGGTATGCTTTTTCTTTTTCCTGAATCGCTTTTCTCACTTTGCAGTTGTCACGATGTCTGAGTATCTACGATTTCCCTTCCTGGATGGTGCTACTATTGAGCAGGGTGATGCCCTTTCTGCTCGGGATGCTATTACCCAACGTACCACCGGTCCTTTACCTGTTAACCAATCTCTTCCGGAAAAGACTGCCAGGTTGAAGGAAGTGGAAATTTCTGATCCCAAAATTGTTGCCATCAGGGAAAGGAAAGCCCGTGCGGCCGCTAAGAAGCGAGCCGAAAGAAAAAGAGCTGCTGATGGTGAAGGTGGTTCGAAGGGGAAGACGAAGAGACGTAAGGTTTCTGCTGTCCGTGCTGAGGAGGAGGATTCTACTGAGGAGGCCTCTTCCGCGAGTCCTCTTCGAACTGTGGCACCCAATCCCTCCTTCCTGCTGAAAGATGTTGACGATGCGGGAACGGCCGAGTCTCGAGAAGACGAACATGTCAGCGTCCCTCATCACGATTCTGCTAACACCTCCATTCATAATTATGCTGCAGATCATGACGAGAGCTTCGATGAGTCGGGAGGACACGGAGAAACGGTTGAGACTCATCCTGCCGATGAGACCAGGCTGACTGAGACTCCCGTTCCTGCCCGGAATCCTGAGAAGACGGCTGTCCAAGACCTTGTTCCCGTGGTCCGCTCTAACCTAGCTGGTATGTTTGTATACCCTTCGAGGTTTCTTTTCTTGTGTATACCTTTGTGTATTTTCCTAACTTGGTTTCATTTGTTAGGAGATCATGCCGATGGAGCTGAGTCCTCCCGTCCTGGTTCTGTTTACGTTCCTGAATGGACCATCCACCGAAGGTCTCGAGTGGACACTCCTGAGGAATGTAGGGAATTGTTGACACATTTGGCCCCCCTGCTGTTAGAGAGGAGATGAATGCTTATGACAATAGTACCGCCATGGAAAGGGCTTGGTTTAGTATTGCCCGAGGAGCCATGGCTCAAACTGATGCTCTCCTTCGGTTTGAAGCTCTTTATGATGCCCATCTAGCCCTGAAAGAAAGATGTGAAGATGTAACCAGGCAACTTGTGAGCACCCGGACGGACTTTACCCATGTGTCTAATTTGTACAACACTTTGTCCAACAGATATCAGCAAGTCCGAGGAGAACATGCCGGTTGCGCGGAGAAATTGATTAATGCTGAGCGGGAGAGAGATGAGTTGAGGGCTGTTAATGCTGACCAAGCCTCTCACATTAAGGAATTGGAAGCTGAACTTGCTAGGAAAGATTCCGCTTTGGTCTTTTCCGAACGAGTATCCAACGAGAGGGCTGTTGAGAATGAGAGGCTTGTGTCTAAGCTTGGGTACCTTGAAAAAGAAAAAACTGATTCCATTGGGAAACTCCTTCCCACAGTTGTCAGGCGTCTTTTGAACAGCCATGAGTATAAGGAGAGCTTGTCTATTCCTTTTAACTTAGCCATTCAGGCCGGGTGGGCCAAAGGCTTAGCTGTGAAACGGTCCGAGGGGGACCTTATGGATGTATTGAGGGAGGTCCAAGGTTTTGATCCTCACTCAGATACAAGGATGTCTGTCGTGTATGGACAGAAGCTTTTTACAAGACCTATCCTTTACGTAGCAAAGATTTCGATCTTCCTTCGTCGGACCGTCCAGGGAGCCTCTGAAGATGTCTCCTGCTCCTCACTCCCCATGAGCCCGACAATAAGTTAATCCATTCCTCCCAAGCTCTGATGGTTCTAATCTGTGCCCACGCAAGGGCTAATGTGTTAATAGATATTTCGGTGTGACTGTATGTAATATATGTATGGTGCACTTTTGATTACTTCCGAACATTGTATTACTTTGTCGAAAGTCTGCTGCGGACTTTCTTCTGTTGTGCTTTACATACTTTTTGTTGTGCCTTGTCTTGCTGTGCTTCCTCTTATCTAGTATGTCTTATTTTCATGCGTATCTTGGCCATTTTGACATGTATGTAATAAGTAGATGCACTTTTAATTACTTCCGAACATTGTACTATTTTGCCGAGAGTCTGCTGAGGACTCTCTTTTGTCGTGCTTTACATGCTTTTGTTATGCCTTGTTTTGCTGTGCTGTCTATTGTGTCTTATTATTATGTGCATCTTGGCAACTTTACGGTCACTATGATTTTATTTACGATTATAACCCTTATTTGCAGGTCTGTCCTGTTCGGCTGGACTAATCCCTGTGACCGGTCCGGATTTACTATGTCCGAAGGGGCTGGGCCCTTTAGTATGATTTATTATTACCTGACTTGGTTCAGGGTTTACCATATCCGGAGGGGCTAGGCCCTTCGGTATGATTTATTAGTCCCTGTGACTTAGTTGTCTGTGGGTTTACCATATCCGGAGGGGCTAGGCCCTTCGGTATGATTTATTAGTCCCTGTGACTTAGTTGTCTGTGGGTTTACCATATCCGGAGGGGCTAGGCCCTTCGGTATGATTTATTAGTCCCTGTGACTTAGTTGTTTGTGGGTTTACCATATCCGGAGGGGCTAG
>BQNB010191920.1:0-11659 GCA_026074375.1 Tanacetum coccineum
ACCCATAGCACAAGCATAACACAGATGGTCCTTTTTGAATGTAAGCTTAGGGATACCTCGAACAAGACCATGTCTAGCTAAATGGTTGATAAGACTGAAGTTCAGATGAGACAAATGTTGGTGCCATAGCCAGGACTTAGTCTTTGAGGCCTTTGATAAGAGACATATCGGAGAGGACGCCATCATATCTCCAAGAGACAGAGTATACAGATTGTTGCCACAAGATCCAGTCAATAGGTCAACACCATCTAGATTACGTATGAAGCAGGTGTGTTGACGAAAAGCAACTTCAAGGTTTGAATCACAGAATTGCCCAACGGAGAATAAGTTATGTCCAAGTCCTTCCACGTAGTAAACCCTTGAGATCATAACATTTCCAATCTGATAATCACCATATCCCATAATATTTTCCATGTGATCATTTCTGAATTTGACTGTACCTAAAAACTTATTGACGAAATTGGTGAGCTGAGAGCAATCTTCGGTCATATGCTTGGAGCAGTCAGAGTCCAAATACCAGAGAACAATTTGGACGACCTCAGCAAGAGCATCTGAACCATAATGAGATAAATTCGCCATGAGAGCAACTTTGGTAGTGTTGAGTTCATCACAATCAGAGTCATATGCATCCAAATCATCAACTTGATAAGCAACATTGTGAGTAATGACAGTCTGTGTGGCTTGTCCTTCTAGAATTCCTAGATCTGCCAAAAATGCAAGTTCCTCCTCATGTAGAATTTGACCATTTGCTTGAGCTTGTACCAACAACACTTTATCCTTAAACCAAGAATCATCCCGTTTCCGTTTAGGTTTAGTGCAATGTTTGGACATATGGCCTTCCCCTTTGCAGTTGTAACAGATAACAATCCTTTGTTTCCAATAATTGCTTCTACTTGCTCCTAGAGTGTATGTCCTTGTAGTACCCGCATCTAAAGACGTTTGTCTCCCCTAAATTAGTTGTAAGGTCACTCTTCCATTATTAATGGTAGCTTCTTGCTTAGGGTTTGACGAATTCCTTAGTTGATTATTGGTAGTGGGGTAGCGAGAAGTGACAACATCAGTCAAGAAAGACATCAATGTGATTTATGGCATCAATGAGATCATCACCTTTCTGGAACACTAGAACATTTAGACCTGAGTCTGGTTGGGAAAATTCAGGTTGTTGGTTAACTGTGGGAGCATATTCCAATTGAGGGATGGATGATGATGGAGAATAAACATTGTGGTGAACGGATGATTGATAATCGCTAGATGGATAAGAAATTGAAAGAGGTGTTGATGATTGATGAGTTGAGTATTGTTGAGACTGATAAGGTGACCAATACTGCGGGGACTGATATGGTGAAACTTATGATTGAAATTGAGTGTTTTGGTATGAGTTTTGATGAGTTTGATAAGGAGACTGGGCCATCTGATGGGATGCAACCAAAGCAAGCAAATCTGAGTTGTGTTCATGCATTAAACGAACCTCATTTGCATGAAATTCATGTTTTCCTAAATAAGCATAAAGCTGATCAATGTTAGTCGTGTGCAAATCCCGAACCAGTTTGACATCAGTTACAAATTTGCTCCACTCAGGAGGGAGAGTATTAAAAAACTTTGCGTTCACTTAAAATTAGTCCAGTTTCATGTTGTAGATGTTCATGTCATTGAGTAGCAATGAAAATCTCAAGTAGAATTCACGTAGTATTTCCCCCTTCTTATAAGCAAACTTATCGAATTCATCATAAAGCTTACACTCCCTTTCCTGTTTAGTCAATGAAGTTCCTTGCATGAGAAGTTGAATTCTTTCCCAAAGTTCCTTGGCGACTTTATGATTGCTAACCAATGCATAGACCTCAGGTGGTAGTCCTTGGAGAATGATATTTGTTGCCTTGATATCACAATCAGCTTGAATTGCTTCCGTAGCAGATAACTCAGAATATTTCTTTGGTCTTGTCACTCAATTTTCCTCAATTGAAGGACAAATGAGTGGACCATTTTCAACGGATTCAAGAATCATTCTTCCATGTTGTCTATTCATCATGTATAGTTTCATTATGCTTTTTCAAGAATCATACATATCCTTTTCCAACATGGGTGGACGTTTGTCAGCACCCGAAAGAATCGCTTTATCAGCAAGAGTCGTCATTGAGAAATGTGTATGTTAAAAGATTACTTGGTTGATCAGACGGTGGTAGAAAGTAATTGTGTTTAATTAAGTTGTCTTTTAAGTGTTTTAATTAACGAAACTACACGGGATTTTACAATTCTTGGCAAAACCGGGAAAACAATTGAATGTTTCATGGGATTTTACAAGTCAACGAAATAAATCGTATAATTTTGAAAACTTGAGTTGTCGGTTAGTTGTTCGATACAAGTTGTTTGATACAGGTTGTTCGGTACATGTTGTTCGGTACATGTTGTTCGGTACAAGTTGTTCGGTACAGGTTGTTCGGTACAGGTTGTTCGGTACAGGTTGTTCGATACAGGTTGTTCGGTACAAGTTGTTCGATACAGGTTGTTCGGTACAGGTTGTTCGGTACAGGTTGTTCGGTACAGGTTGTTCGGTACATGTTGTTCGATACAGGTTGTTCGGTACAGGTTGTGTGGTACAGGTTGTTCGATACAGGTTGTTCGGTTCCAACAGACACGAAACTCAAAATTTGTAAAATACAAAAAGACACCTTTTTTATGGTTGTTTTGCAAAAATTATTGTACAACTAGTGTTACTAAGCCTATAAGAACAAGAAAAATGAAAACTTTAAGGTTTTTAAGCCGACAAATTTAAAATCAAGATTATGTTCTTTATAGGGTTTTCAAACACAAAAATAACAAAAAATGATGTTTTTCTTGATTCTAAGCTTGTACACCTATATCATAGATATACTAGATCATATTTACCAAAGTAAATGATCCTTTAGTGTACACTATTGCTTCGAAAACAAAAAAAATGAAGTAAAGGACGATTTTTGCTAGTAAAAACACACGAACCAAAAGTAAAACACAATAACTAAACACACCACTCCATGGCTCTGATACCAATTGTAGAATATAAGTAATCTTTAACAACAAGAACTAGAGAGAGAAAGTGGGAAAGAAGGAAGTATTTATAGTGAGAGAAAGTAAGAGAAGAGAAATGCATTAACTATGTGAATTACAACCAACCAACCACCTCTACAAGGTATGGAGAGGTGTTTATATACTTACAATGGATCGTGGGCTTGGGCCTTCATGGGTTTATCCATGTGCTTTTAGCTAACTAACTATGTAAATTCTAAAAATTACTTAACGAGCTAACGACTGTTATCTATGGAAGTGACTGACACTTTTGTGTTCCTAACATTTACTGGTTAAACCTATGCTATGTACGTTGTCTATTGATATGGGGGGTTTTTAGCCTGAGAGACTGGCACATGTTTGGTGGAAACAAATACTAATTCAATACACAATAAACACAAAAGAGGAAGATTAGAAGATAGAAAAGCGGTACAATCCAAATGATAGAAAACTGTATTAGCCATATTAAATCAGTTCAATGTTGGTTTGTTTGTTTTAGTGCAATGATTTACTTATCTCAAAGGGGCATGTCATTCTTAAGACTTAGGCGGGACATCATCCTAAGACCTAAACATGATTAATCCTGTCACAATTAAACGCATCCGCATAAAGCATCCTTTAGTTTAATTATAATCCATTTTAAAGAATTAAAGCAGTGGTGATACTTTTAAAACCCTTGCCCAACGGGACTTTACCCACTTATTGTTTGATGGTGTTTTATATACTAGTAGTCCACTATTCCAATCTTTATAAGTAAATTAAGAGCATGATTCCTAAAACATAAACAAGTCACCTACCGGTCCAACTAAGCTCATAATTCAAAGACAAAGACAGAACGTTATTTGTCATCCTATTGGTCCAGACATATGAAACACGCTATGGAGAGCTATACCGGTATCTAGATTACTTGGTCTGTATCACTAGACCCAGTTGAATGATAGGTCGCATATTCAAAAACATAAACAAGTATGAGGTGATAAACATAATTAAACAATCAATGATAAATTAAGAAATTGATTTTTAAAACAAACCAAACATTAAACTTTCATTAAGATGGCTAATACCCGAGGGTATTAGCCCACAACCATTGTAATTATACAAGCGTAATCAAACAATTGAAATCGAACTATTAAGAGACTAAAAATTACACGATGTCTTTTATGGATTTGTGATCGATGCTTGACCTTAATGGCTGATCTTCTCTTCTAAAATTCTCTTAGTGATTAATGGCACATCAAAGAATAGATATTGCACACTGAAAACATCATTTTGAGTCCTCTATTCTTATAGAGTTGCTGAAAAATAACAATACGGCGTTTCCAAGCAAGTCCGATACGGAAGGTATTGGAGGCTTGATTCCTAGGAGTGTGCAGTACGTTCGCTACATCTTTGATATCATTCCCAATTTACTCGATTTACTTCTCGACATAGTTATTCTTTCATGGATATGGCGTATGTAGACAGAGTGAATACGCCGTATTAGGAATTGGTCAAACGCGTTTTCTTGTGAAATCTTGGCGCAGATACGCTGTATCTCTTTAGTTGGATACGGCGTATTGGTGAAATTTTAGCAATCTTCAAATACCTTTGTTTTAGCTCAAAATTATGCACCTTTTAGCTCGTCTTCACAAAACACTCCTGAATTACTGTATTTATCAACTTTAAAGCAATTAAGTACCAAATAATGCAATAATTATATAAAAGTGGGCAAAACAGACGGGATAAATGATATAATAGAGTGATGTTATTTGATGTCATCAATAGCCTACTGTTTCCTCACAGGGACCAAGGTCAACAATGGAGAGATCATTTATAGTAATCTCGTAACCAAGTTCATGGCCAAGTCTAGGCAGAATTATGTGTCTTACCCTAGATTTGTCTCTTGTGGCTTAGAAGTGTTATTGGGTCTTGAATATTCTCAAGACGAAAAATTTGGGAGTCTTCCTAACGTCCTAAGTCCCTTAAATTTTACAAGAGATCCATCAGAAGTCATTCCTATTGAATTGAGGGCCTCAATGATTGCTGTAAACAATCTTGAATCTGCAGTGACTCCACTTCCTTTTTTGGAAATGAAAAAGAAGAGGGAGAAGTCTCAGACTATGTCTCAACCCACCCCAAATATACAGGGCCCTGAGGCTTCCAAAGCAGTCCCTCAAAAGAGGAAAAAGCCCTAATCCAAAAAGACCTCCTTTAAGACCCCTGCAACACCACCCATTGAGAAGGTGCCAATGGAGGATTATGATAAGACCCAGTGAGTCTCCTCTGGCCAAACTGCTCATCCGCAAGATACAGAAGGGCATACACAACCCACTGTTAAGCGATTCAATTCACCACCTGACGAGGGCACTCGCAAATCAAACCATTTGCATGAAGGTAAATCGACTGATGCCAAATACCCAGGGGGAAACATACAACCCACTAGTATGGGATTGCCTTCTACTCCACTTGATGAGGGCACTAGAAAATCACAGCATTTACCTGTGGGTAAAAAGACCAATCCTAAAGACTCAGAGGGAAACAATCACCCCGCTAATATAGGATTGCTTTCCACTAGACCTGATGAAGGTATTAGCAAAACCAAGCCTTTACTAGATGGGGAAACATTAAGGACAAAGACTCATAGAGATTTAAACCACTCACTGATATGGAATCAACCACCCATCCTGTTACTATTCTCTTAGGGACTAATGCTAAGTACCACATGGACTAGACCCAGTCTACTCGATTTAAGGTATCGGTCCCTGACCAACACTAAGGCAAGACTTCTTCTAAAGTGGAACCAGATACTAAAACCTTGTTACTTGCCACTTTGATAACATTCAAGCCTTACTGGTTAATTCTGATAAAGAACTAAAAGATGATAGTGAAGATGATGTTTTTAAAGCTGGAGAAGAGATGGATGAAGACATCCAAGAGCATGAGATTAAAGAAACTCATCAATCCATGAAGGAACCTCATTCATAAGAGCATCAATATCCATCACCAAAAAAGGATTAGCCTGAATCGTTTAAAGCTAAGAAGATTGATGCATCAGACTCAGAATCCTTCTCATGTTTTGAAACTCTCAAGCCTTATGACAACTATATGCCAATCATTGAAAGGCAATTGGTAAGCAATCTTCAAAACTTTTTAGAGGTTCTCTATGCTCAGGTTGCTGAAGATACATGGGAAAAACATGAGAAAGCTGCTGCCTTATATGCAAATTTGAAATGTGATCTTAACGATTTCATTAATACAAGCTTCACCAAGTATGAGAACACTGATGCTGCTCTTATGAACTTTCAGCATATTTTAAATCTCTTCAAGACTGATCACGATACAAGACTTAGAAGGATCCTTGAAAATCTTAAAGAAGTTTATGATGCAGTAAAGGAGGATCCTGCCCTGAATAAGAAAGTTCTTCAAGCTGTTGAGGCTTGCACCAACAATTCCACCAACCTCACTGAGCTCCTTACCCTGGTGAAGACTTTTGATTTTACTGGTCTCAAGTCTACTGTTGATTCTTTAAAGAATGCTATGGATGCTCAGAACGCTCAGTTAGCAGAACGGGCTAAGTCCTCTACAAACTTGGCCTAGAGTGTGGGTCCTAGGATGATCAGGATTGAACAAACTCATAAGAAGGATACCTCAAAAGTCAAGAGTATGATGACTAAGATTTTATGTGCCTTTAAAGGACAAGCTCCTCCCTCAAGCAGTATGCGTACAACAATACTTGTTAGGGGAGAGTATTCATCTTACACTGCCACCATCACTCCTACTGAAGAAACTCCTTCTCATACTAGGGGGAGAAAGCTGAAAAGGAAGTTGAAGAAAAGGAGCCTAATGTTACAAATGTTGAAAAGTGTATGTGGTTGAAGATGTTGAAATAGAGCCTGTATAGAAACCTCAAAAAACTGAGAGAATTCCAATCACCATTATTAGGCCAATAACACAGCCAAATCTTAAATTTGAAATGATTGGATCCTCATCAAGAATTTAGCTCACTGACACTATCCTTGAAATCCCAATTCCTCATCCAGAAAGCCCCCAAGCTGCTTCAAAGCTTGACAAAGGAAAAGGATTGCTGATGACACTAAAGATTCACCAAAGAAGCTAGTCAAAGCCTCAAACATTGTTCATCCTGAT
Source organism: Tanacetum coccineum (assembly GCA_026074375.1). Lineage (NCBI taxonomy): Eukaryota > Viridiplantae > Streptophyta > Magnoliopsida > Asterales > Asteraceae > Tanacetum > Tanacetum coccineum. The sequence continues at coordinate 7,165 of BQNB010191920.1, forward strand.
CCTAATGAACCAGTACGAGTTCCATTTGAAATAAATGGTAAATTGTACCACCTCACAAACAAAGAAATTCAGGCTCACTATGAACTGGAAGAAAGAAATCAAAAAGCTGTTGAGGAAGCAAAATTATTAGAGATGACTAAGCTTGAATTGATCAAGGTTGTTCATAAAGAAGCCACTAAGGCAGGAGTTGATCCCAATATTCCTGCAAGTGCAAAGGGTAGTCAAGAGTTCCTAAAGATTCAGGATGCTTAAATCAAGGTTCATAACAAAGAACACTCTGAGAAAATCAAGAGGTCAAAAGAGCTCAAGAATTAGAGAATTAAAAGTATAGATGGACAACTAGCAGCAGACCGAAGCCTGAAACCATCACTGGTGTCAAGATTCACCCAAACACTAAACCTGTTGCAATGATAGTGTTCATGGGCACTAACAAAAGAAACTTTGATGTCCATAACCCTTTCAACTTTAGTTATTTTGGTGTGATTGAATGGGATGAGTTAAGATAAATCATTCCAAAGAAAAAGAACAAAGTAGTATAGGATTTGATGAACTCCCTGAGCAAGAGATATGAAAAACTCATGGCAACCCTTGATAAACTTGGAATAAGATCAAATCTTCCTGCCCTTGAACAAGTTCTTTCAATCACCTCGGGAAAGAAAATGAAATATTAGGAAATGGAGCCTAAGATTCGCATCCTTAGACTAGAATGTGATAGAAGTCATCCTAAGAGAATCCCTTTTGTCAACAAGTTGGTAATCGAGTAGCCTGGGTATGGAATGTTCTTTATTGATGTCTTTGGTGATGAGGCCTTTTAGAGAATGAGTGGCATCCATAAAGTTGATGTTGTAACCCTGCTGACTTACCTGGTGATGGCTTTAAACATCAGTTCTCCTGCAAACCAAAAGTTCTGCTTAGCACTGAGGAAATTGATTGAAAGTCACCTTGATCAAGAGAAATTAAAGTCTAAGAAAGTAAAGCTTGAATCAGTTGGATACAAACTAGACTGAGTACTTTTGTATCTTTTTATGTATGTTTTGTAATAGATTGGTAGGACTTGTAATCCCCAATAAAAGAAGTACTTTATGTTATCAGTATCCTTTAAATTACTTTCTAAACTCGGTGTAAGAAGAAGCTGTATTTACTCACTTACACTAAAAAACACTTAAGCTATATTTATATCCAAATAGGGGGAGATTGTTAGACCAATTTAGTGCCTAGTGATCTTTTACTTGGATTTGAATACAAAAAATCCTAAGTGTTAGATAACCTTTAACAATTCAAGGTTACTGAGTGAATAGTCACTTAATGAGTTATATTTAAGTGTTCAACCTAAGTCTACAAGAACGACTCAACCATTTAGTAAGGCGGTTCTCAGTGAATGAAGTCCCTAAGCTAAAGAAGAAGGTGATGGGTTCAGTAAGTTGTAGCAATAGACTCCCTAAACCTCATACGATTTCCAACAACTAGAAATCCTTAAAGATAAGTGAATGAAGAATAGGCGAGATAGTTTGAAATGGATAAGTCCAAGCTCTTATCCACATGAAGTCAAACTATCCTCAATAGGGTATGAAGACAAGGTTAGTGTCAGCACATACATTAGAAAGTGTGTTTGTCCCATAATTAGATTAGAATTGCAATAGAGACAAACTTGTACAATAATCAACCTTGGGACACGCACTTATCACCTATGTGGGTATGACCCTACCTAAGTAATATAAATAGACATGCCTTATAAACGGATGATGTGTCATTTTGTGGTGTTTATTTATGATAGTTCAAGTTTTAAATTTATATTTTGCCAACTTAACCAAAAACAACACTTTAACGGGCAGTGTATCCGGTCGGTGGTAGATTCATGGTAAGTAGGGTGTCGAACACTTGAATCGAGGCTAAATCTCTTAATTTATTTATATTTTTGTTATCTAATCTATGTTAATTCTAATCTAAGTCAAACCTATGATAATCATATGTCAGTACTAATCCTAATTCTAACCCGTACCCCTCCAAACCATGTGTCACCAACCTCCTTTTTTTCCCTCTTTAATTAATCATTCTCATATGATTAATTTACCTAAATAATCGACCATCCATCTTTTGATTATGGCATCTTCTACATTTCAAAAATCTACTAGTATAGATCTATGTCTTACTATGTCTTTATTTTATGATTATCTACTTTATCTTGTAATAATTCATACAATTATAGTATGAATTTGTCTTATCTAGTATTTAGCTTCAATTGAAATCAATGCCTCTTGTATGAGCTTGTTAAGTAATGAATGAAGTCACTTTGTGTTTTGTTGTATTACTTGCATTTGCTATTGTATGAGTTTCTTGATTGTTGAATGAAACTATCCTGTTATGTTTTAAAAAAAATTGTCTTGCACTTGTACCTCTAACTTTGTTTTGTAGCAAATAATTTTTTTATGATCGATCCCTTGGTGCCCCAAACGAGGGGGAGCATACATCAAGGGGGAGTCTTGATATCTTCGATTTCTTTCTTCCAACAACTACTCGACGATCATCCTTTTTGGATTCAACAAAAAGGGGGAGAAATGGAACAAAACTCATTAATAATTTTCTAACTTTTAATTTTAAACAAAATGAGTTTATATTTTGTCATCATAAAAAAAGAAGAGATTGTTAATACAAATAATGTCTAAAAACGTTATTTATACTTTTCGACCTCTCAACGTTTGATAATAACAAAATGTAAAAACGTTTACGATAATTAAATGTTTACAAATTATTAATCGTAAAATTCCATTTCTAAGAATAGTATTCACTTAAGGTATGAACAAACAAATCATTAAGCAAGATTAGTGATCAAGAAAATATTTTTCTCTTATCCATCATATTTTTACAAAAGAATTTCACAAAATTAATTATACAAAATTTTTTCTAATTAAAAGAAAAGTTTTATCAAAAACATAAAATTTGAAATTCAAATTTTCCCCCCAAAATGGAAGGTCCCATACCAGATACAACCTTCCCTACAAAAAGACAAATACGGGAGCGTAGTCTACTGGGCGGCCCCCGGATATATCTAGGACTGTCGGGACCGCCCCCAGTGACCGTTGGATTTTCCTGCCTATAAATACTGCTCCATTCCTTGTAGAAAAGCACACCTCTTAGCACAAAATTTTTAGATAACTTTCTCTCTCTAAATCTATTGATCACTAACATTCTTAGATCTTGTTTCAAGTGATCTAATCTCTTCTTCTCATATCTTCTTTCTCATTCAAGTGCAAGAGAAGAACATTCATATTCGTCAAGAAACGAATTGTTATTTAGTGATCTCTCCTCTCTTCTTCTAAGTATCAAATCTCTATTGTAATTATCTTGTGTATTTGTATGATTCGGATAGTGTGTAAATCCGATAGTGTAGATCTAGTGATTGTGTAGTGATTGTGAAGTGGTAGATTGGTTCTAGCTAAGATTAGGACTCGACATTTAGCTTAGTGTCGGAAAACAACGTAAGCGACATGTAAACGGTTTTCTCCGCCTAAAGGGAGCTTGTTGACATAGTGAAATCTCGAGTAGGATACTCGGGGAGTGGAGTAGGGCGAAGAGGTGCTTCGTAGCCGAACCACTATAAAATCTTAGCGTCTTGGTTTGATTGTTCCTTTCCTTATCTCTTCATATTATTATCATTGTTATTTAGCTTTAGTTTAGATTGTTATATTGTTTGTTCATATTGTGAATTGGTTAAACATACAACTCAAATCTAAATATTTTGAAAGCAAACTTTTAAAACGTAAAGTTTCCACCGAATCTACTAGAAAATTACGAGAACCGCAAAAAGATAGGCTAAGAGGGGTGTACTAGAGGTATCTTGCACTAAAAATGAGTGCATATCAAGGGTGTGAGGCATTTATATGACCAATGAGATCATCATAACTATAATAAACGTAGTCTAAAAACAAGGGTTATCCTAATGCTTCTTATGACTTAGTAAATCCTAATCGCATGAATGTTATCTCCTTAGCAGTCTCGGGATGCATCATTAAAGCAAGTTCTAGAATCTAATACACTATCGGTACACTCACAAGCATTAAAGAATAATTCTTTTATTCCTAAAGATTTAGGAGCGAATCTCACATTTTGGGGATGGAAATTTTTAAGTGGTAGGGTTTTGTGCTAGTCATATAACTCCTATCCTTGAGGCGTTTCTAAAACTACAGTTTCACTAATATATGACATATTTTTTTTTAATTTGGGTTAAAATTACCATCTTAAACTATTTTTGGTATATTACACATCTTTTTAAGGATAAAGCAAATGCAAGATGAAAGAAGATTGTCCATCCTTACATTTAAATTGGACATTGTCCCCAATGTTCTAAAAGTACCCGGAAAACGAGAAAGGTAAAAATAAATGAAAGACAAAAGAAAGTAGTATTTCCCTAGTTTTCTTAATATCAAAGAAGAAATAAGATAAACCGACTAAATCATCATCCAAGAATCGCCCAAGTGGAAATCCTAAGAGCTTCCGG
>BQNB010191921.1:0-11659 GCA_026074375.1 Tanacetum coccineum
CGGTGACCATTTACTTTGAAATTCGAGCCATCGGGTTGAGATAATTCCACTGTTCTGTAAGGGAAAACTTGAGCGATAGTAAAAGGTCCTGACCAATGAGTTTTAAGCTTTCCGGAGAATATCTTTAACCAGGAGTTGAAGAGTAAAACTTGATCACCAACATTAATGATTCGATTCTTGATCTTTGAGTCGTGAAGTTTCTTCATCTTTTCCTTGTAGATTAATGAATTCTTATAAGCTTGATCTCGAAGCTCGATAAGTTCATGTAGTTGCAGCTTCCGATGATCACCCGCGATTTTGAGGTCGAAATTTACATGCTTAAGAGCCCAATATGCTTTATGTTCTAATTCGACTGGTAAATGACAAGACTTTCCATAAACGAGCTGATAGGGTGTGCATCTGATCGGTGTTTTAAAACAGAGCGTTTCAAGAAGCCACAAAGCATCGTCTAGCCTTGTCAGACTAGGAGGCACGTGTTTCTCCTACCGTCACTTTCAGAATACGCTTAAGACCACGATTTGACACCTCCACTTGACCACTCGTTTGAGGGTGGTAAGCGGTAGCTAAACGATGTGTGACTCTATATTTAGACATCACTTTAGAAAATTGATCATTATAAATGTGGGTCCCATGATCGCTTATTATAGCTCTCGGTGTTCCAAATCGGGCAAAAAGAGACTTTAAAAATTTCACAACTACACGAGCATCGTTTGTGGGGAGCGCCTTTACTTTAACCCATTTCGAAAGATAGTCGACTGCTACAAGGATATTATTCCCTTTGGATGACGGAAAATGTCCTATAAAATCAATACCCCATATGTCGAAGATTTCACAAACTTGGATAGCGTTTTGAGGCATTTCATCACGTTGAGAAATTTTGCCTTGTCGTTGGCACGTATCACAAGATTTGATCATCGAATGAGCATCTCGATATATAGTGGGCCAAAAGAAACCGGCATCAAATACTTTTCGAGCGGTGAGATTGGCACTATGATGGCCCCCGGTGGGTCCTTCAATGACAATCTTTGAGGATTACAAGAGCTTCGGGCCAGAGACACACCCTACAATGATTTGATCCGCACATATACGAAAGAGGTAGGGATCATCCCATAAATAATGTTTTACATCTTTGAAAAATTTCCTCTTCTGTTGAGTTGACATTATGATAAAAATTCCCCGCATGGTAGTTTGCAAAATCGGCAAACCATAGGGTACTTCCGTTTGGAATAAAACTCTAAGAGTTATCTAAAAGAAAAATGTTCGTTAGATGTCTTTGTGTTATTCAAAGTTACTCTTTGGAGGATTCTCGAGTCTTGACAAATGATCGGCGGCTTAGAATTTCACTCCCTTTCTTGTTTAAATGGTGAATCAGAACTCTTGTAAAAGTAACACCCATGCGAATGCAATCCTTTGGCTTGGCATCTTGTTTTGTTCATGAGGATTTCAAAGCAATTTGTCGTATAAACAATGCTTTTAGATAAAACAAGATATTGCCGGAAACTCTCAAAAGGCAACACCTACGGCGAGCATCTCCTTCTCCGTTGTAGTGTAATGAATTTGAGCTTCGGTCATCGTCTTACTAGCATAATGAATTGGTTGAAAATGCTTTGTCTTACGTTGTCCAAGAACCGCACCAATCACAAAATTGCTTGCATCACACATTAATTCAAAAGGTAGGTTCTAATCTGGGACAACTAAGATCGGAGCTTCGGTAAGCTTCTTCCTAAGGGTTTCGAAAGCATTGATACAATCTTGAGAAAATACAAATGGTGTGTCTTTTTTGAGAAGGTGAGTTATTGGTCTAGAAATCTTGGAAAAAGTCATGTATGAACGACGGTAAAATCCTGCATGACCTAAAAAACTTCTAACTCCCTTTAACGTAGTCGTATGGAGGGAGTTTACAATCACGTCGACTTTTGCTTCGGTCGACCTCAATTCCGACTTAGATTAACTTATGACCTATAACAATTACCTTCTATTACACATAAAATGACATTTTTCCTAATAAGGACAAGAATTGGTATCCTTCACATCTTTTTAACATTCGTTCAAAAAGATTAGAAAGACATGAATCAAAATTATACACCAAAAACGGACAATATCCATAAACACCTCATTTCATTTCTTCATATCGAGAAAAATCCGCCATAATACAACGTCGAAAGTTCCAGGAGCATTACACTAAACCAAATGGCATACACGAAAATTAAAGCCCGAAAATTTTTATTTAAAAAAAATAAAAATAAAAAAAAAAAAAAACCGTATGGGCACGTAAAAGTCATTTTTTCTTGATCACGAGGATCAATTGGAATCTGAAAATACCCTGAAAAACCATCTAAGAAATAATAGAATTCATTGCCGGCTAGACATTCTAGCATTTGATCCATGAATAGGAGAGGAAAATGATCTTTACGAGTTGCTTCGTTAAGCTTCCTATAAACATACGATACTCTCCATCCGGTAACTAGACGTGTTCGATTAATTCATTCTCTTCATTTGCAACGACGATCATTCCTCTTTTTTTAGAACACAATGGATTTTGACTAACCCACGGGCTGTCAGATCGGGTATATCATTCCGGCATCAAGAAGTTTAATCCACCTCCTTCTTAATGACTTCATGAATATTCGGTTCACCCGTCTTTTACTTTGCACAGATGGTTTACAATCGTCTTCCATCAAAATCTTATGATTAAAAAACAGGGTCGATACCCTTGATTATCGATTAATTTTCCAAGCAATGGCCACGTTATGAGATTTTTAAGAACATTAATGAAGAGCTTTTTTTGAAGAAGTCGTTTTTTAAACCTTTTGCTATGATGACTGGTATAACTTACCGGTTCTTCCAAGAAAGCATATTCTAAGTGAGATGGTAAGTCTTTTAATTCTAATTCTGGAGGCTCTTCAATTGAAGATTTGGCCTTGGTAACTTTACTTTGCTTTAGGTCCATCGGAGGAAGTTGAAACGGGTCATCATTTAACAATTGTTCAATCACATAAATTTCTTCCTCCGGATCACAATCATCATGATCACTTTCCAAAGAGATTGATTTGTCATAAAGAAAAGCATCGATTTCTTCCAAAGTAAATTCGGAAGTAAACAGCTCAGACGTCGAAGTAGGATTGCCACTTGAAAAATCATCACTAGGAAATCCTAATAATTCCGGAACATACTCCTCAAAAATTTCATCAATGATGTCAATTCGGTTTACTGATTTGTCATTCGTAGAGGAATATTTCATGGTTTGGTCTAAATTGAAAGTGACAGCTTCGTTGTCAACACGGAGGGTGATTTCTCCTTCATAAACGTCAAATGTTAAAAGGGTTTATAAACGACGGTATTTCAAAAATGACCTTCCAATATAAGAGTACTCGAGATCACTTTCAAATCGACAACTATGAAATCAGCAGGAAAGTTGGGAAATTCTCCAACTTTAACGTAAAACGTCGTTCGGCAAAACCCTTAGTGTAAGTTATGGATCGGCCCGCTAACTCTAAAGTCTTTCGAGTACAGGTAAAAGTTTGGGCAATGAAAGTTTTTCCAAATCGAAAGGGTATTAGATTTATGCTTGCACCAAGATCGGCCAAGGCGTAACATATCTCCATTCCCGAGAATTCACAAGGAATAAGAAATTTTCCCGGATCTCCTAGCTTTTCGGGAAGCTTTTTAAGGAGCATTGCTGAGTCAATTCTCGGTTCAATGGAATTTTCCTAATTCGAGTAATCTTTCTTATTCATTAACAAATCCCTAATCGTAGGAGCAAATCTCGGCATTAAAAACAAAGCATCCGCAAAACTTATATCAAAATGCAAATCTTTAAACATTTGAAAAATCTTTCTTTTTGGTATGAAGCTTTTTCTCGATTCTTTTGATTGTCTCGTCTTGAAGGGTAAGGAATACTTGGCTTAGGTACCGTCTTCGGAATCTCGGGTTCCGGTATCGGAGTTGATTTTGGTAAAGTCTTCGGAATCTCGGGTTCCGGAATTGGTTTAGGGATAACCGGAGGTGGGATTTGAGCGGTACTTCCTTGGAAATCATTTTGCTCCTCATCCGTTATTTCCTCGGTCTCTCGTTCCACTACCTTTTTCGGGGAAGGTTTAGTTGGATTCGAGGGTCCCTCGTAAGCTACACCACTTCGGGTAGTGATTGCTTTCATCTCGCCCTTCGGGTTAGGAATCGTATTACTCGGAAGAGTACCCGAAGGTGAGGCTTGGGCTTGAAAGAAACTACTTAACATGTTTTGAAGATTATTTTGCAACGTGTTTTGAAAAGCATTATTTTGACTCATCAAAGCGGTTTGTTGATTCTTGATGGTATTTTGAATCTCGTTCTTTAACTCTCCTTTCATCGAAGTGATTTGGTATTGCAAATTCCTAATCGTTTGATCATTAGACTTCTTGTAATTCGAAAAATCATTTGAAAAATCGTTCACTTGATTATTAGGCACTTGAAACGGTTGATTTTGAAACCCTTGGTTTTGAAAATTCGAAGCATGATTAACTTGACCTTGAAAACCTTGATTTTGAAAATTGTTCCCTCGATTGAAATTATTCCCTTGACCTTGATTGTTATAATTCCTATTTTGACCTTGATTTTGCACCGGAGCAAAACCTGGTGGTGCCATTTGATTACTAACTCGATTTGGTGGGGCTTGTTGATTATAAGTTCCCGTGGTTGCACAAACATTTTGGTTATTATCGGTAGCCGGACAATTATACCATGCATGAGCTCCACCACAAGTAACACAATTTTCCTCAACCGCCTTAACCGGTGCGGGAGGGACAACAACCTTTTTAGAAACAATCTCGACTAAGGTCGAAAGTTGATCCGCAAGTTTATCAATTCGTTCATCCGTTTTGCTAACATTTTCCCTAGAATTAACCCTAGAAGCATTTGTTTTGTTTCTCGAATAACGCACTTTTGACTTGTTTTCAATTATATTCAAAGCTTCCCTAGTAGTCTTACTTAACAAATTACCACCCGCCGCGGCATTTAAGGAGTCTTGTTCGTTCTCGGTTAAACCATTATAAAAGGTATCAACTTGAGTTAACTCCGAAAATCCGTGGTGAGGGCAAGATCTAAGCATACCCTTAAAACGTTCCCACGCTTCACTAAAAGATTCATCGAATTCTTGTGAAAAACGAGAAATTTTGTTCTTAAGGTGAGTGGTTTTCGAAGGAGGGAAAAATTGGTTAACGAACTTGGTAACGAGATCGTCCCAAGTTAAAATTGAATTCGGAGGTTCTTTCTCGTACCAAGTTTTAGCGGCTCCCTCGAGCGAATAAGGAAACATCATAAGCTTAATCACATCATTAGGCACATTCCTAAATCGTAAGGTCGAAGTAATCCTTTTGAAACTATTAATATGAGCATGAGGATTTTCATTTTCTAAACCATGAAACGGGTTCGCTTGAACCAATTGAAGCAAATTAGTTTTGATCTCAAAATGATCGGCATTGATCTCGGGTAAAACAATAGCTTCTCCGTAACCCTCGGTGGGTGCACGGAGTAATTCCTCCATAGTTCGATCCGCCATCGCAACTATGGTTTGTTCGGGAATTGGTTCTTCTAAATTACAAGGTTCAACAACAACCGGAAGGGTTTGTTGTTGTTGACGACGGTTACGGTTACGAGTTTGCGAGCGAGTGCGCATGCACTTAAGAAGAGAAAATCAAATAGGAAAAATCTAAAATTAAAAGAAAAATTCTACACTAATTTTTTTTGGATTTTTAATTTTATTAATTGCAACAAATTTTTAACGGTTACACGAAAGAGACTTAAACTAAATAATCAACTACTTCACGGTAGCTCTTAAAAATTGCTTTTTAAGGTGAGCCGTATTTCGTAGAGAGATCTTACACTGATAAATAGATCTTATCAACTAAATAATCAGACAACTTTACCTATACATGCGAACTGGTCAAGCTATTAAAATAACATTCGCTTTTTAAAGGTGAGAGCCTAATTTCGTAGAGACACTAAATGGCAACATTAAATCTCTATGCACTATTCGTCTTCTATGTGACAACTATTTAGTCCGTAAGTTCACGCTAGCACAGTTTTATTGAAATGATAATACCATCGATTGAGAAGTATTCTATTGTTGGTGATCTTTACCAAATTTATTATATTTATTTCTTTTATATGGAATAATTTTTTTTTTATCATTTTTATTGTATGATAGCTATACTAAAAATAAAAGTAAAATATTTTTACTTTTTTATTCTATATTTAATTATTATTTTGGATATATTAAATTTTTTTTATAACAAAAAATGAAACTTTCGAGACGAAAGGACTTCAAATCATCTTCAGCAAAAACAAAACGAGAGATTCTGTTAACTCAAATCCACCGGCATGCGGCGAAAAAAATTTGATGTGTAAGTTTAAACACACTAAAATAATATATACACATAAAATATCACTCAGGATGGTAGAGAATATGTACTATAATACAACTTGATGACTACTTTCCTGAGAGCATGATACTAGCCCTGTGAAGAAAATAGAGTTCTCTTTCTCGTACATACGACATATATGATGACATAATCACTATAATTATTCATATGTTATTCCGGACAAGTATGATCTCCCCCGGTCGTTTATCTCCCTAAGATTTAAGAATTGATATCTCGTTTGATATTGGATATAGATGTGAATGGGTTTTTCGATGAAATGATTGGTTTATCAAGTATAGTTACTACTACTACACCAAATGTGATAAACAATACCTCTTATCTCACAACTCAGAGTATGATAGGACTACAATCACATCATCGTTAGAAAAGTATAATAAAAAATCTATTCTACGGGTAATCAACAAAAATGCGACGAATAAGCAAGTATACTAAAATTAATCCCTAAAAATGCAAACTAAATCTCTAAACCTAAAATAAGACAAAAGAAAATTTTAAGAAAAAGAAAAATATTTTTTTTGATTATTTTTGAATTTTTTATGAATTAAAAACTATTTAAATCTAATTAAATCCTAAAAAATAGCAAATTAAGTCCTAAAAAATTAAAAAAATGATTTTTAAACTTAGAAAAGTCTAAAATAACATAAAAACTTAGAAAACTATTTTTACCTATTTTTAAAATCAAAATCCTATTTTTAAAATTAAAAATAAAAGCTCAAAAATGAAAATTAAAATTTAAAAAGGGTGAAAGTGATTTTACTGAATGTAAACCTAAAAGTAATTATTATAAAACTAAAAACTATTTTTTTGTAATTTTCTGAAACTTTTTTCTATTTTTTATGAACTTTCTAAAATTAAAACTTTCGAAAAATCCTAAAAAAAACTAATTAATGGAAAAATGTGAAAAATTCAGGATAAGTCTAAGATGCAACAAAGATTACTAGAAAAATAAAAGGCACAACTCAGCTTATCAAATAAGCTGTGAAAACGGCTTATTTAGCTACGGCTTATTTAATAAGTAGGAAATGAAAACGTGTACAAGTATTTAATGAAAGGAAAAGATGATGGATGAGCTATTGAAGCAAAGTGTTAAGGCGTGTGTGTTGTGTGCAAGAGGTCGTGGGTTCGAGATTGGCAGACACCCCTTTTTGCTATTTTTTATTTTTTTGAAAATTTTTGAAAACCAAAAGCTAAAACTTATTAAGCACACATTTTTAAACACTTTTAATAAAGACAATATAAGCTGAAAACTAAAAATAAGCTCTAAAACAGCCTTAGAAAAAGCTGTTTATAGAAACTAAGGTTTTAAAGAACAAAAAGCTAGTTTTGACTTATTAGCTTGCACAAGCTTTAATATAAGCTCATTTTTCAAACCAAAAGCTGTTCTAGAATCCTAATGATGTGCATAAGCTAAAATTGATAAGCTACTATGACTAAAAACACTTAAGGCTTACTAAAACTAAAGATCAAAGCAGCTAACTCAGAACTAGGCACTTAGAATTCAAAAACTAAATAAGCTAATAAGCTCAATAAGCTCAATAAGCTGAGACAGAAGTTGAGCTTATGAGAACTTAACAATTACCTACTAAGCTATTAATCTAGATTATTAAAATAACTGCTATAAGCTAAGTTTCCAATTTAAAAGCTTAAACTAAGTTACTACTGTTTTTGAATTTTTTTATGACTTTTATAAACTTTTGACAGCAAATGCAATCTAAGAAATCAGCTATAAATTGGAAAACAAACTTTGATCTATGCTAAGCTATGTCTATACTATAAGCTTGCTAAAATTAAGAACCTAAATCTAATATTAACTAGCTTAAAATGAAGATGAAAAGGAAGCAGTACTAACTGCTTTTGCTGATGCAAATGACAGTAGGTAAATACAAATGTGCAGGTATCCTCAAGGGATAACCTGCATTACTCACTCTATTTGAGTGTGTTTGAAACAAATACAAGCACAAACCTACCCTAAAATGCTTGGATCAAAATTAAGCTAGCAATCAAATAGGGATAAGCTCCCCTAGTGCAGAACCACTTATTTAAGCCCTAACTTGTTCATCTTTGAAATCTAAGTTCTAAAAACTCTATTCCTAATGGTTATAAGTGAAATCAAAGCTGTCTCAAATAAAATGCACAAGATCCTTTGACTTTTTGAGGTCAAATCACCTTAAGCCAAACACCCCTTATCAGGATGACAGTTTATGATTAAGCTATTGAATTTAAGATCTAATGAACTAAACTTAAGTACCAGATGCTAATTAGCTACTAACTAACCTAATAAACATAAATCATCAACCACTTAAGCTAAAATTAAGATCTACAAATGATCTAACTATGTTTTTTTTTTTGAGTTTTATAAGACAGAAATGAAAAACTACTATGATCTATACTAATTTAACTAAAGATAGATTAATAAACAAGATTAATAAGCATACTTAACAAACAAGAAGCACAATTAAGCTAAAAATATAAGCAGTATAAGCAATTTAGAAGTAACTAGATTATAACTAAACTAATTAAGCTAGAAAATAAAGAACAAGGAATTTTAAAAGAAAACTAACCAAAGGCTTCAGCTAAACAGAAGCTAGAATGCTCTTAGAGCTTATCTACAGCTCTGGCTTATCCTAGGATAAGCCAGTTAAGTCCTTGGGATTCCTTCCTTAACTGAATCCCCTTCCATAAGTCCAAAATGTACAAATAGCAAAGGTTTACTTCTGATTTTAGAGTTAAGGTAAATTTAAGGTATGTTTAAGCTCAATAATAAGCTTAAAGACTTATTAGAGCTATTGAGAGCTTATAGGTAACAGTTGAAGATAATTGAGCTTTTTAGAATTTAAAATAAGATAAAAGAGATTGAGAAAGCTTTTAAAAACTAAATTCCATTAACTGAACACTTTGATTACATGATAAAAAGGAAAGTTACAAGAGATTAAAGCTGAAAATTACATTGACTAAAATTAAGCTAAAATTACATTTAAGCAAAAACTAAAAAAAAGAAGATGCTAAATGTGTGTGTGAATGTGCTATTTATAGCATCCTGAAGAAGCTTCTAGGCTGCCTTGCTCAACACGCTCCTCTTGATCCTACCCGTACAATCTTCCAATCATTGGGAGCTCATTATTAGCCGTTAGATCACTAGGTAGCTCACACGGATTGCCAGCGTGGCAATCCGTGATTGAGACACCTTGTGTTTCTTTTAGGCATAATTTAGTGTAAAAATTGAGTCCCCTTGTGCTTCTTTGCCATAGCCACGTGTAAACCTTTGCTTGTGAGCCAATGAGAGTGCTTTGATTTGACTTAATTATCCCTGCCATTGTGTTCATTGTCCCATGAATTGTCCTTTTTGACCTCCAATTGGTAAAAGCCCTCTCATTTGACTGCGTAGTGAATTTTGGGACGAAGGATGAATAGTAACCACTTTGGCGCCTTTTTTTTCTAACTGAACAGGGTAAAACAGATTTGAATTTTAGGCTTATTGCACTTTCAGTCCCTGTGGTTGATTGTTACTAGAGTAGTGTAAAAGGTACTTTCATAGTTGGCAACTTAAGTCCCTGTGGTTTATAAAAATGGGCAATGGGCTAAGGGTAATGGGCTTGATATCCGAGTATGAGAATTAGGGTTTAATAGGCCCATTAGACCTTAGGGACTAATTGTGTAAATTTTGAAACTTGGAGGGTTGATTTGAAACATTTTGGGGTTTTGTCTTCTTTTGTGAGTGACTTCTGTTGACCAAGGTTGACTTTTTCTGGCTTTGGCTTTGAATTTCTGGCTTCTCTTGTACTCTTCTGATTCCCGTGTCCGTGTTTGCCCGTTTTTGACGGTTTTCTTGTGATTTTTGATATATCCGTACCTGCACACACAAAACACAAAAACAAGTATATTTTTGCCATTTTTAGTCTGTTTTGGGTCATTTAGGGTCATTTTTGGTATAAACAGATATGTGTATTTTACACTTATCAAAATTCCCCAAACTAAACGATTGCGTGTCCTCACGCAATATTACATGCCTTATAACCAAATACCTCAAAACTTCCCCAAACTAAACCTTTGAAAAGTAGCAAAGATTTTTGTTGAGAGAGCTAAGAGATCACAAGTTATAAAACACCCGAATTCCCATTTTCAAAGTTTTTTATTTTTTTATGATTTTTCTTGATAGACTATCTAACTACAACTTATTCTTGTGTTGACATAATGTATTGTTTTCATTACCTTAGTGGTAATTTTTAGGATCATGGAACAAAAAGCACTTGAAAAGTGTCTTAAAAGATAACTTCATCATTCCCGATTTTTTACTTTTCCCATACTAAGCTTAAAAATAAGATCACTGTTAAGTACGAGCTAAGATGCTAAGACTACTTATAATTACAACTTGTGAATTTCTCTTCCCGACATAAATCATATATTTAAGTGTGTGTGTTCAAATTAATTTAAACCATTAAATCCACCGCTTATACCACATATTTAGATAGTTGAAATCCGACCAAGCTTTACACATGGGCCTTTTGGGCTAATATGTTAATCACTTAGCAAAATCACATCTCTAAGCAAACAAAAACCTCCTTAGCTAAGACATCGTTGGTTCACTTGTCCCATTAATGACTTTCTTCTCTAGCAATCCCACCGTCATCGGGTAAGTGCTAAGGCTTTTGACACCCCATCCGGAGAATACTAATCGAAACGCATGAACTTCCGATGAAAAAGCTTTGTAGACTTTTGCAAACCTTAGTTCAAAAGAATACCTTGGTTTAGAAAATGAAACTTTTACTATTTATTTTCTTTTTTCTAATTTGCAATTTATTATTACAATTTACATTATTATGCTAGGAATCGGTATCACTTTTCTTTCGACGACACATCGGCCACGCCTCCGACAAGAGCTCGTGTACTTATTTTGATACCAACCCTAAATATACAACCTCCACCCTTTATTTTGATGTCACATCGGGAGCGAACCGACAAATGCCCATGTACTTTAGTGCGATGGAGTTTGTATATTAATTATTAACACTAAGGATTTATAACTTGCATCCTTTTTATTCACCAACTATATTTTTTTTAAACTACATTTATACTAATAACACATTATTTTTGCAAATAGAAAAATTTCATTTTAAAAAAAAACTAAAATATAAGCTTGAACTAAAATTCTTATTTATAAATAATGTTGACTTCATCATCGATAAAGCTTTTTCTCTAAATATGTTGATTAGACTTTTAAGAGTAAAACTCTAATTTGTAAA
>BQNB010191922.1:0-11659 GCA_026074375.1 Tanacetum coccineum
TGTGCTTGATTGATGATCTCAAGAGGCTCAAGATCACTAGGTCAAATACAAGTTCAAGGAACAAGCTGTTAGGTTCTTCAGTTACTAGTGATGTTGTATCTCACAAGAGAAAGTCAAGAGTACGAGCTAAAGACTAAGGA
Source organism: Tanacetum coccineum (assembly GCA_026074375.1). NCBI lineage: Eukaryota > Viridiplantae > Streptophyta > Magnoliopsida > Asterales > Asteraceae > Tanacetum > Tanacetum coccineum. The sequence goes on from BQNB010191922.1 coordinate 141, forward strand.
TAAAGCATAGTATGCTAGGTTTAAAGTTTGTAAATTGGAGTGACATCCCTTAGGGGGAGATTGTTAGAAACACGAAAAGTGTCGGTCACTTCCAAGTTGTAACAAGTCTTAGCTCGTAGTTAGTATAAAGATTAGATTAGTAATCTAGTCCGGCCCAAGGCCCATGGGAGGCCCAGCTAAGCCCATGGCCGGCCTCCATTGTAGTATTTATACACCCTCTCCTAGTCTTGGAGAGGGTTGGTTGTTCCATTTTTCATTTCATTTCATTAATGCATTCATCCATTTTCCATCCTATTTCTCTTTAACATCACAACCCATATCTCACTCTTGTTCTTGGTTTGATCTTAAGATTACTAGTATTCTTTAAAAGGTCTAAATGCCCTAGCATTTTCGACTAATTCCCAAAGAATATATGCATTTTTCTGAGTGTGCTTAATATAGTCTATGTGAGCATCCCTATTTTTCAAAACTTTAGGAGATAATGGTTCTAAATCAAGCTTAAACATTTCGGGAGCAATAATATTGGCCTTATTTGGTGTGGCATCCTTTTCAATCACATTCTTTCCTTTTAATCTCTCAATATGTTTTCTCAAATTAGCAATGGAGACATCTTTTGCTTTGAGCTTCACTTGCCATTCATTTATATTGAAAAATTCCTGAATTTTAGGAGCATCTTGATTGTTTAAAGATTTGTTATTCAAAAAACTTTCTTTTTGGTGTTGTAATTTAAGTTCAAGATTAACATAACGATTTTTAAGCCGTGAACATCTGAGTACAACTTCATCAAAAAATTTCGTTTCAATCAAGTGTTCCTTTTTGGCAAGCTCAGCGCTCAGTGCTAGATTATCACTGTATTCATCAATATAATCTTACTCCACTTTAGCATAATTAGTGAGAGTAGCAAGAGAATTTACATAGATGTGTACTATGTCTTGAGATAAGAGAAATTCAAATAAGTGTTCATTTTCTTGCTCTAACTGATCAATTTCAAGATTATCATGCACAAGACATTTGTTATTAGCGGGTAACAAATTAGCAAGTACAGAATCAACATGCATTACAATGTTTATCACATCTTGACAGATAATATGTTCCAAGAGTCGATCATTATCAAGAAAATTTTCTTTCTTTTGAATACCAAAATACTTCTTGTCCACAGAACATTGTTCAACAACAGCTTCCATTTGGTTAAAAACTGTTTTCACTTCATTAATTTCACTGTGAAGACCATTATCAAAATCTTTAAATAAATCCCATAAAGTTTTAATAAATGGAATTACTTCCTGTTTGAAAACTGTTTTGTGTGTTCAAAACCCCATGGCCCCTCAGTTATTGCAGTAGGTGTAGTTCTTACTTTCACCACCATGTCAAAACTAGCAAGATGATTTTTTAGTTTTTGAAAACTTGTCTTAACCATGCTTACTTTTGGAAGTTCTCTTGGAGCCTCCGTTTTAACAGGTGTAGTTTAAAGAACAGGTTGTTTAGAGATAGGGTTTGAAAGCGGTAACTAGAAAGCGTGTTCCGCATACAATTCTTTTTGAGGAACAAAACGTTTTCCAAAATCTTCAGCTAATTTGTTTAACTCGGTATAATTAATCGAAGTAATATTAATTTTCTGTTTTAGGGAAATTGGATCATTTTGTTTTGCAAGCATTTTTGATCAACTCTCCTCTAAAATCAAAGTCTCTTCTTCATCAACTACATAAATCACATCATGTTTCTTAGATATCACAATTCCATCATACAACGTTGGCCTAATCCGCTAAGATTTCTTAAGATAAAACAGATTCTGATAACTAAGAGCTTTTTTGTGAGTATCATCATAAAAAACTTGTGGTTTCGTTAGCATGTGCACTGTTTGTGCAGATTGACCCACTTTATAAACAATATTATCCAGTTCTTTTATTTTCTTTTCTAAATTAATTTCTTTGTCCATGTTTTTATTTTCTTTTTCTTTGGATTCCTTTTTGAAAACAGTAAATGTTTGCAATAATGATTTCTTTTCTTTTATTTGTTTAGAAAGAGTCTGTTTAAGTGAGTCAATTTCTTGCTTAAGTGCACACCTATCCTGAATCATGTCATCCATTTGTGAATCAATTAATTTTTTACGACTGCTCAAATCAACATTTAGTCTTTGTTCAAACGTTTTGACTTGTTCCTTATATATTTCAAGCTCAACGCTTAAGGATTCATTAACAACTTTGGTTTCTTGATTAGCTTTATCCCAATTAGTTACATGATTAGACATTTGCTCAGACATTTGTTGAAAAACAAACATTATCATGGCATCTTGTTGTGCAAAAGAGTTAGTATCTTGAACAATTGTATTTTGTGTCTGTTGCAGATATTGTTCATAAAAAATGATATCGCTATCACTTGTTATTTCATTATCTAGGACATAATCAATAAAAGATTGTTCAAAATATTGCATCTTTTGCACACTTTTATCAAGCATATTACTGTGTTGATAAGTGTCAGGTTGTGGTACCTCAGAGAGGACGTCTGAATCGTAACTTGAGGGATTAGCCATTAAATCCGCTTTAGCAGAAGAGATATCATCACAATCAGAATCATAAGCATCTAGATCATCAGTCTGAAAAGCAGAATTATGAATGATTGTTGGCTGAACATCATGACAATCTGTAATTCCAAGATCTGCTAGAAATGCCAACTGCTCCTCGTCTAAGACTTGACTAGATTCCTGTGCTTCAGCTAACATTTACTTTTCCTTAAACCATGCAGCATTCCTTGGTCTCTTAGGTTGAGTGCAGCGCCTTGCCATATGCCCTTCACCTTAAAAATTATAACACTTATCAACCCTTGCTTGACCAGCTGCATTGTTTCCCTTGAACTTGTAGCATTTCCCTTAGTTCTCATACCAGCAAAACTATGACCCTGTCTCCCATTGCACTTGTTGAACAGTAACCCTACAATCTTTAATGGTAGCTTAGTTTTTAGATTGGAAGATGTTCTCAGTTGGTTGTTGGTTGAAGGAAAATATGATGCAACTACAGTAGACATAAATGCTATTTCTTTGTTGAGACAAGTGGATCATCTCCTGGTAGAAATACTAGAACAACAAGGCCTGAGTCTAGTTGGGGAAACTCAGCTTGTGGTTGTGGTGAAATTATAGGGGAATGATATGCATTTTGAGGAACTGATGGTGTTGGATGACTGATTTGAGGCTGGAATCCTTGTTGATATGGTTGTGGATGATAAGTTGTTTAATAAGTTGATGAGTATGGTTGAGAATAATAAGTTGTTTGAGGAGTTGATGATAGCTGTTGTAGATACTGAGCAGAATGTAATTGAGTTTGAGAATTAGCCACCAATGCAAAAGGATCTGGATATCTGTCATGCATTATTCGAACTTCATTTGCATATGCTTCATGTTGACTAAGATATGCATACAAATGATCATAGTTGGTAGTATACATATTCTTGGCTAACTTCACATCAATTACAAACTTGCTCCATTCTGGTTGAAGAGCCCTCAGAAACTTTGTATTCACTTAAACTTGTTGCATTGTCATGCCTATTATGTGCATATCATTTATAAGTTGAGCAAAACGCAAGTAATACTCATGAACTATTTCGTCCTTTACTGAAGCAAACTTTTCAAACTCATTTTAGAGTTTACATTCACGTTCTTGATAAGGCAGTTCAGTGCCTTTCATGAGTAACTTGACTCTTTCCTAGATATCTTTAGCTAACTATCAATGGTTTTCAAGGGCATACACATCAGGTGGGAGACCTTGAAGAACAATGTTTGTTGCTTGAACATCATAATCATCTTGAAGATATTCTTGTTTAGTGAATTCGGTGTATTTCTTCTTTCATATTTGAACATTTTTTTCAATGGTTGGATAGACAAGAGGTCCATTCTCAATTGATTTAATCATCATTCTACCGTTCTTCTATCCTTTGATATATAGCACTTGAAAAGACTCCACTCTCATTAGCTCAATCTTCCTTTCAAGCTCAATCTTCTCTCAAATCAGCAGAGTCGTTATCTGAATACTAACTGAAGACGATTCTCTTTGATAAGATGGATAAATGCCGCTCCTATATGAATCATAACAAGCACCAAGTCTTATTTGATCCGTTGTTGAATTCAATGATTCTTAATAATGCTATTGCATGTGGTCAAGTAGATCCAGAGAAAGTTCTGAGAAAAAGAGATCGTGATGATGAAGACCCTTCAGCTGGACCAAACCAGGGTAAGAAGACCAAGAGAAGTAGAACCAAAGAGTCTGAGCCATCAAAGAAATCATCTACTTCCAAAGAATCATCTAAAGGTAAATCTCCTGCCAAAACCTCTAAATCTGGCAAATCTATGACTGCAGAAGAACCCATTGAAGAACCAGTTTTTGAGATGGCCTCTGATGACATTGAACAAACTGTTGATGATGTGGCTAACGATGCTGATCAACTACCTGATGACTCAACTCAAACTAAGGACAAAAATCCAAAGAAATATTGGTTCAAACAACCTCCAAGGCCTCCTACTCCTAATCAAGAATGGAACAAGGGTTAAGTTGTAGTTGATCAACCTGAACAACCTTGGTTCAACAATATGGTATCTGTTGCAAAGGATCCGCTCACTTTCGATGAACTAATGTCCACTCTAATTGATTTCTCTAAGTATGCTATGAATCGACTCAAGAAGACAATCTTACTCAAGCACACTTAGTAGGACCAGTCTACGAGCTGTTGAAAGGCACATGCACAAGCAACATTGAACTTGAGTACAATCTGGAAGAGTGATTCAAAGCATTGACAGACAAACTTGATTGGAACAATCCAGAAGGAGATCATTGTCCCTTTGACTTGACCAAACCTCTTCCCTTGAAAGGCCGTCCAGGTCGTCTAACCGTTGGTGCACAATACTTCTTCAACAACGATCTAGAATTTTTAAAATCATTATATCCAAAAAAGAAGTACACTACGTCTATTACGAAGACAAAAGTAGCTCGGTATGAGATAGTGGGAACTGAAGACATGTTCCCTATGCTGCTTTTGGTAGTTCTTGGACGGGATACTCAAGACTCGGACAGGACACTCAAGACTTGAACAAACAAAAAAGAGTGATGCGTGCTGATGAGCTGTACAAGTTCTCGGACGGGACACTCAAGACTATTCATGATGTACATCACCATCGGTTGCTCGATTTTCGACTCGGATACAATAATGACATGCCAAGGAGAAAATGGACAGCTGTGGATAAAAGAATTTCAGGTCTTATGGTGGATTTGATAAATAAGCAGATGCTTGAAAGACGGATCATTCAGAATCTGAAACGATTGGTTAGTGCACGGGAACTTGAGATGGACTACAGACTTATGACACGTACTGAATGATCGTCAGGTCTAATCTTAAATCTTATCTTGTGAATAATGTGAATATGTAGTATAGACTTGTAAAATAGGCTGAGATAGTGTCTGAGTACGGATTTTCAAGAATTTTTCAATAAATTCAAAAAATTTCAAATTAATGTACTCGACACTATATGATACCCTCATAAATTGAGGGGGAGCATTATAAAATGTTCCTAATAAGTCTTGTCAATAAACTGAACATTTTTCTCCCCAAAAAGTTTTCAAACATATTTGAATCAATTGATATCCAAAATATCAAGAGATTTGACATTTTTGATAAGGGGAGAAAATGTGATTAAAATATATGGCTAACATATGTGATCTTTAAATGACTCTAGTGCAGCTTCTTCCTCATATGTGCAAAACACTTTCGAATATCGATGCACATTTGCAGGGGGAGCAATTTTGGAAAAGAAAACATCAAGGTACAAAAAGTTTTTCAGTACCTTGACTAAAGGCCTGTTTGTTTAGTTTTTTCATTAGGTCGTGTTTAATTAACGGAGACTTAATGTGGAGGACCTTAGTTTTATCACTTATTATTTTAAGTCTATTCTTTTAATTAAGTGAAAAACAAACAAGTTTTCACATGACTTAATAAATTAAATTTTTTCATATTAAGTCAATTAAGTTATTTTCAAACACCACCTAAGTTTTTCAAATGTTTTAAGGCTATGAGAACAATACCCAAAGACCGACCATGTAATTAGTTTTATGGAGTTATAAGGTGGTTAAGGTTAGGTATTTGTTTCTATGATCTAGCCATAACAGGAGGGATCTACCCAGGACATTCCATTAGATAGAATAGAAGTCCATAGGTATGATACAAAAAAGGAGTAAAAGTGAGAAGGGGAATAATGCAGACTAAGACAGAGCTAACACTGGAACAAACCCAACAAGGTGTTAGGGTGATGAAGTCATGGTAAACATTAAAGGGGTTAAAGAATGAAAAAGAAATATAAAGATAAAGGGTGGAAAGAAAGAAGCCTTCCTTACACTTAGACAGAAACCGGGTTAATACATATGCTATTAGAAACACTAAGCTATTGTCTGGTATTGAAGATAGTCATGATGGACCTAGTGATGCAATGCATAACCCTCCCTAGCCACTCAAGGTCTATCAAAAGACTATTGTTTCATTTTTACAGAGATTAAACACATTTCTATCGACTTTCTCACTCCGAGTCAGTTGGTATTGAAAAGGTAGCAGTCTGCTCTAGATTCCGATTACTAAAACCAAAGTGCACTATCGAGTCTAGAGCCATAAAAGAGATCATACATAAATCTTATTAGAACATTAATTCAAAATATACTTCTTAAATCACACACTGTAAAAACAAGAAATATCTTAAGAGCCCTACGCATTATCCTTGTGATATTGCCAGGACATCAGAGTGATACTTCAGTATTCACAGTGAGATGGAAATCCTTCCAGAGCCAACATCAAACAAGCTCTTCGGTAGGTGACTTGTGAGATCCTATATGGATCAAACTTGTGATACTGGATATCGATTCGGTCCAGCTTATGAATTGACCAATGAATTTTGAAAAAGATAAAACTATTAGTGTGTTATAAAAACCGTTTGCATCTTAACACACCGAATGATTTTCCAAAATCAATTTTCAATCGTATGTCCATAGGAAGCCTCACAAGGGTATATGGATATAGGAAAGCTGAACACGAATTGAAGACTCAATCGGGAAGATAGTAACTTACCAATTCACTCTTACCGTGTTATCTGCTTTGGGACGCTCTGGTAATGAGAACGGCTAGTGCAGTTGCGAAACCATGTCAAGGAGATTCTCTTGAATCCTACCTGATCACAGGCAGTACTTATACTAATTAACGGGGAACCATGGTTATTGCAACCGTATTCGACAATTGACAAAGACACTTTCGTCCATATATGTTGTTTATCACTAACCTATTCATGCAGGTTTCTTGACGGCGGCAGCAGTTCACCGATGACGAGTCGAATTCATAGCCACATGCTCATACCAGTTCAACATATGTAAAGACATTATGAAAGCTCAAGTACATGTTTCAAGACTTCCGCTACTCTGATACCATATGTCTTCCTTGAAGTGACGAAGTGTTAAAGTTAAAGAATTTCAAGAAAGATGATTATTCAAGCTTTTCAAAATAAAGAAAGGTATGAGCATGTCGGTCTAAAAGTCACAAGTTTACAAGAAGGCAAAGATTACAAGATGGCAAATATAGATTATGCTTGGCTGATGATCTTAAGAAGCTCAAGATCACATTCAAGTCAAGCTAAAGAAACAAGCTCAAGCCTAAAAGTCTAAAGATAACTACTTCACATTCATAAGATAAAGATCAAAGAAATCAAGACTATGAGCAAAGACTGAAGACATTCATAGAATGATAAGCTTAAGTTTTTGTAAACTGGAGTGACCTCCCTTAGGGGGAGATTGTTAGGAATACGAAAAAGTCTTCACTTCTAATATATCGTTAAGTAGCTCGTATTATAATATTTGGAAACTAGCTAAGCTAACCGGGTCAACATAAGATACCCCTTATGTTGACCGACTCATGTAAGGGTATAAATACCCTCTCCATACTTTGGAGAGGGTTGTTGGTTCATTTGGTAATAACATTTTTCTTTCTTCTTTCTCTTACTAAGTGTTCCAACCTCCTCTTTCTCTCTTTAGAATTTCCTTCTCATTTAGTCATCTTAGATTGTATGTTTAATATCCTACAATATTTTCAACATACCGGCTAACCCTTATGATAAACAAACCATGGTAACGCTATCTACATCTAATCTTGACGAAAATGCCTAAAACAGTTACAACTTTAAAGAATTAAACAAACACACCATAACAAAGAATACAACAAACAAATTTAAAAAAACATCGCTTTCATGCAACAAAGGATTAACCACTTATAAATATCCTATAAAATCTACAACATCAAAGGAAAAACTAAACCTAAAAAGCAACATACTTGTTGGTGCAATATTGAATAGGATCTCCTTTATGTTTTAATGAAGACAAATAAATGTTCACAAAACATAAAATAAAAAACGATAGCCTAAATCCGTAAAACCGGATATTCCTGTCCGGCGTGTTGGTCACGCGTCAGCGTGTGAGCAGCGCGCCACGGGCAAACTCTGTTTTTTCGGATTTGCTTTTGTCGGCTTTCCTCTTACCCAACACATGTGAAAACTTCAATAAAGGTATGTACATGATATTTGAGCATTTAAGAACACTCCAAATGAGGTTTAGACTTGAAGAGGAGCAAAAACGAAACCTCTTGTTTTTCTACAAAACGACAACTCAAATCTATTATCAAATTCCTCTAGTCAATGCTGAAACTTCTTTCTAAACCTAGTATGATCATGTTTTCAACATACCAACAAGAAAAAGTATTCATTTGACCTTAATTTGGATTAAGTTGTTCCTAATCACGTAACGGGTTTTACTCCCTTGTTGGTCAAACTAAGTCAAAGGTCACTTTACGTAAACGCATCCTTTCCTATTATGGGATATGCCTTACTAACGATGCAAACCACTTAGCTTGTTTGCATCAAGATGATTAGTGATCAAATCCATTATTGGTTATCCTGGATTAAAGTCTAAATGACTAAATGAGTTTATGGTATTTGGAGATTAATTATACTTTAAGTTTTTTCATCTCCTTACCTATAAATGTTTTACAAACTCACATGTATTCCTCATATATACAAGTCCACACTTCTTCTACACAATCATACAACCCATTCCTCCTAATCATTTGTTCACCCTTCTTACCCAACAAATGATTTCATCTCTTCCACACACATTCTAAACACATTCTTCCTTAACAATCCCATAATCACATATGCCCACTCTTTTCTCTCTTATTGAAAATGTGATTATAAACACAAATCAATCCTTTGATTTCATTATTATCTTCATCCTCTTTATCTTCATCTTCAAACCTTCACTCACATAAGCCTTCACCAAATAATCCCTAAATCTCATCCTTAATATGCCAACTCACATTCCTTTACATAATGTACTATCCTTGTACTTGTTGTACTTCTTGTTCCCTACATTCCAAACAATGAATCCTCTATGTCCTATCAAAACATTCTCCATCGCTCAGTCACTATTTACCTTTTTTTTCACAACATTTGAATTTCACACATACACACACATTTCTTCATCGTCACCCTTGATCAAGCCACTTCATCAATTCAAATTCCCACATTCTTTTCTTCACCTTTGGATTGATTTCAAACAAACACAACAAACACACTTGGTCTTCTACCCTTGATCAAGCCACCTCATCAATCCAATATACCTCATTCTCTTCTCAACCCCTGGATTGAACTCTCATCTCAAACAAACACACTTCCTCTTACAAACATACACTTCTCACTCGCACAACAAACACACATCTCTTTTTACCATTGATCTTGCTACTTCACCAATCTAACTTATGTCTCTTCTTCACATCCTCACCATCCATTTCAAACCAAGATCAATGGGCTCTCTTCTATCACATCATGTCAACTCATGAAAACTCATCCTTATCTCATTCTCTTGTATCTAACATGTGTTTGAAAATTTTGAAATTCAAATTTCAAATTCTTCCCCCTTTCTCTCCAAGCAAAGAATATTCCAAGAATATTATCTTGTACCATTAACTAGCTTTTCAAACCTTTAGTTGGATCCCAACTAAGCTACTTACACTTTGAGAAATACCTATAATATCCCATTCCGATAATTCTTTTATCTCTTTACAATATCGGATAAGCGAAAGGCTTTTAAAAACTCCACAAACATTTTTATCAAATGGCTATTTGAGTTGGTTGACCTTGAGTGTAAGAATGATTGAAAGGTCATAGCATGAAGTACAATTAGGGGTTTAACAAGCGCGGGTATTTAAAATTCCGAAATCCCGAAGAAAATATTTTAGGAATCTGGCGCGCTGGTCACGCGTTGACGCATGGGCAGCGCGCCACTCGCGAAATATTTTCCAAGGTTTAGGATTCTTGGCCTATAAATACCCACCCTTAGCCTTTGTATTCCTTACCTTTTGCAAACATTATTTTCTCTCTTTTCTCTCCTCTAATCCTCTAAGTCTAATACCTCCTATGTTCTTAATCTTATCTTCTATCATCTATTGAAGAACACACATCTCCGTAAGAGAGCCACACAAGTACCTAATCCATACTTGTGTGTTTTGTTGAGGGTCTTCTTTCTCATACCCTTTATTTAGAATTGAGTCTCTAGGTTAGGTTAGGACGTGGTTCATCCATCTATCTTTTATTCAATCGAGTTGTAAGGGAAGTCTTATATATGCGAGATCAAGCCTAGATCATTAGGAATCTAGTTGGGGTTTTTGGAAAGCTACCAAGGGGAAGGCCTTTAAAGTTTATAGGTTAAGTTGAATCACGGGTTCTTAGGGGTAGATTCTGAGGGTGGAATACTGTAAGTAGTAACTCTTCTTTGTGAGCACCAGGATTTGTTGAAAGTCGATGAGTTAAATTGTAATACGGTTTGTAGTCCACCATAAGGATTATACTAGTGTAGTATCGGAGTCGTGGATTCGCAACTGGACGTACGGAAGGACTAAACCCCCCTTCTCGAACCAGCATATATCATGGTGTCTCTCTTTCTTTCTTCTTTTCTCTATCTACTTAATTGTTCTCATTACAAAGTAGATTAGCACACCACTCAGCTCTTTCGAAACTTGAAGTTTTAAAAACTTCAAAGAAGTCAAGAAAACCTTATTTACCCCCCCCCCCTATAGTTCTACATTTGGTATCAAAGCAGTTTACTCATGTTTTCAAGCGTTAAAACCTTCCCGAGAAGTCGTTTTAAGTTGAAAACTTCTTTTTCAAAAATTTAAAATCATAACTCTGATTTTTGATAAAGTTGTAACACTCGCCCCGAGGGGCATCAGATTGCGCAGCGAAAATTAGCAATTTGGTGTTTCTAAATAGCATCCTTCATCACCATAATAGAAAACGACCCAAATAAGACATTTTACCAAACATGTGTTCGATAATTATTCAGAGTTAAAATGCGTTTAGGTCCCACAGAATTGCAACCATCGTCTATTACAAACATTGAAAGACAATTGTTTTCAAATAAAAGACATTGTTTTTAAACACAACATAAGGCATTGTTTTT
>BQNB010191923.1:0-11659 GCA_026074375.1 Tanacetum coccineum
GGCTTTTGTTCGAAATTATCTACTTTTTATAATAAATTGTAAGTAGGAAATCAATAGGTTTTGTTTGTTGTAATTATGGGTTATGTTATTGGTTTTTGGTGGAACGGTTTTCTGCAAGATCTTATATGGATTCACTGATACTCCTGCAGGTTTTTAGAACTGAGAAAAGTTACAACTTATTTGTGTTCTTTTTTACAGACCAAAGGAAAACTTGAAGGAGCTGAAGAGGATTACTCGCGTGCAGTACAAGCAGATTTTTGGGATGGTGAAGTGGTCTCATTATATCTTTAATGACTGAAATATGATGTACGTCCTTTTGTGGATGCTTCCAGGCTATCTCCAACATGTGCGTTCATGCGAGAATACACTTGGGCTAAACCATCGAGTGGTCAAAAGGTAACATTACCTATATGGCTAATTAATTTTTTGTCACGAACTTGCTAATATATCGCTATGAATATTCCAGTTCCAAGTTCCAGTTTGTAGAAATATGTTCTTCACAAATTAAGGATTCATAGAAGATTTGTTTAGGCGTTTAACAGATAAGGTGTAATTTCCTCTTTTTTGTACTATTATATAAAACGCTTAAATCGGTTGATACAGATAATAAAGCTTTTTATACACCAAAATACTTTCCAGCCATCTGCGCGTATATAAGCAACCTATAAATGGTGTTTTACGCGGGAACAATGAAATTTAAGTGGTTTTTGATTGGATTCGGTGAAGAAAACGAAAAATATGGCAACATTTCGGTATTATAACTTAATACCGGATTCGTGATTGATAGTCTTATGAGATTTTGGTATTATAACGGTTTACCAGATTCGCTGTTTCATACTTTGTGAGATTTCAGTATTTATAAATGTTTACCGAATTTATACCTTCAAGCAATACCGAAAATGATGTCATAAAGAGGTTTACCGAATTCATAAATTCGGTATTTCCATCCTCATAACCGAATTCAAGCAATACCGAATTCATACCTTCACATAAGGTTTACCGAATTCATACATGAAGCAATACCGAATTCAAGATACCGTCATTTATCGAATTCAAGAAATCATCATATCGAATTCAAGGAGTATCAAGATCAAGTTACCAAATTCATATAGTGTTTACCGAATTCATAAGCTGGACTTTTATTAAAAACCCTTATTTTGAAAACATAATTTTCCAAAAATATTTTAGGGGCGCGCTGCCCCCTGACCCCAAGTAAACTTATCTTTAAGTTCGAGCCGTGAAACCGGGGGTATATAACTGAATAAGGATTTCATATTAACAAGGTAATCAAATCACTACACAAACATCACTCATCGCTTAAATGATCTTTATCAGGGATTCAGTTAAACCGTTCAAAAGGCTAGTTTTGAGGTTTAACTACAAGAAATGACTACAGGGTTGATTCCTTATCACTTATTTGAGGTTGAAGTTGAATTTCACGGGTGCGTGTACTTATTTTATCTTAAAAGTAGGGGTTGGTTGGATGATGACTTTCTAAGATAATTTGTTCGAACTTAAAAACGGTTGTGATGAAGTCTTGGCTAATTTAGTTATTTGTGTGAGATCTATAAACGTAAAAGTTGGTTCTTAATGACTCACAGGGTAGCAATCACTTTAAGGAGTTATGTTGTAGTGCTCAGTGTCTCATTTTATCAAGGATTTGTCAAGAGGTAATGTACTACTTATACCTGTTGGTTGGTTGAAGAGTATAATGTACTAAGGGAGTCGGGGTGATAAGAATTCTCTACATCGCTCTTAGTCACGTGGATAATACAAGCTTAAGTCACAATTTCAAATTATTCTACTTCACTCTCAATTTTGTAATATTGGTTTTGTCCATCAATAGTCATTACAGATAGCCGACAAAATTGATAAGAGATTAGAAATGAATTAGTCAGAGGGGAAAACAGTAGAGATATTTTTATCAGCAATTGGTTCTCACATAATATTTTTAAGCTTAACCAGAGTAATGGTACTTCATACGTGGTCGTATTATTAAATATTCGGATGTACACAGCTTATGATTATTCTGATAGATCGCAACAATCAGGGGGAAGAAATGAGTACATATAGGAGGATGGAAATTTATGAGTCATAAAGATGGCTATAGGCATACGTACCATGATTACTAGATTTCTGTAGTGTATTATTGTTTCGACTTCTGCTGGTTGGTTAGTGTGAGGTATTCTACATACGTGGGAAGATGTTGTTGATTTATTACATGTTCCCTCAAAAAGATAACCAATAGTTTATTGAGTATACTTTCTATCATTGAGTCTTGCCGGAGGAGGTTATGTGGTTGAAGGTATATGCTTTGATTGTTATTTAAATACTCTCAATATTTGAAACTGTAGAAGATGGTTGTTAGTTTGGGAGGAAGCTGATTTAAAAACTTCGCCAAAAAAAGTAGATGAAGAAAGATGCTCAAAGACATGCAGTATGAATTTGGGGGGGGGGGGGGGAGTTAATCCAATTTATACATATTACAATTTTTTTCCTACAAGTAAAGAAAAGAACCAAAGTAGGATACATGTTGAAGACAAAGGAAAATGCAGACATCCTCAGCTTTGGTAGCACTTAGAAATGCTTCTATTTGTATTTTTACTTGTAGAATACATTGTAAGTAATCCCGTATGCCACCATTATAGGGGAAGATTGTTAGAAATCATAAAATGTGGCGACATTACAGGAATTACATTAGATTATAGTTAGCCATAAAAATAAGGACTAAAATTGTAATTATGTAAAAGATTAGATGTGTAAAAGCTATATAAACCCCTCTAAACTTCCTTAGAAGGATGAAGCTCTCATTTGTACCTAACCATTCATTATTCGTTTTAATAAACACTTTTTCTCTCTAGATATGGCTAATTCATGTTATGAGTTTACCTGACCTCCCGATCTCATGAATCTATGATACTTACAAAAACCGAACCAAAGAAAAACCAGTTGGGGTAGTTTTGTTTTCTAGAAAACATAATGTTTGGGGTGATTTTTGATTGCATATGAAAAACTAGATCGGAAAAACCGCCATGCCCCACTTTTATCTATTGTCAAAGCATTTAAAATAATCTAATCTACTTAACTGTTTCAAAGAAAGATGTGTATCTTTTGAACTTTGAAAAAAATAGCTAATGCTAAGACTTGCATTTTATATTTCTATAGACGTTTTGTACTTTATTTGATAGTTTTGAATTTTTAGGTATTATCCTATCATTAATCTCGTTGGAATAATGCTTCTGGGCAACATTAACACGAATACATTTATGAAGATAAAACGCAAGTTTTACACAAAACCCAAATGACAACTAATAACACCATTCGTATTTTTCAATGCTTATAATTCTTATTAGAAATGAATCAAAGAATTACAAGGGATAGTTGTGGAACACTATCTCGATTGAATGACAAATAAAACTCTTTATTTTGTTAAATCATAGCTTGCTAGCTTAGCATATGATTCAAGAAGATGAAGACTCTAACAACTAATACATTTGTATTATTTTGTTTGTTTAGATTCACTAACTATCTTTAAACAAACATTCTCTTATATAGTTGGGGATACAAGTGTAACATGTGAGGGTTGTTGAGACATGTCATGCATCTAGTGGAGAAGTACATCTTCCATTAAATGCTCTCAATCTCAAAAAAGGCAACAACCATACTTTTGGAAACAGTGTTGACAACTGTTCCCACCTTTATATCAACTCCTTGTACTTGCTTGACTTTTTTGCATTTGCTTTTTTAGAAAGTTCCCGCCCAATTTCATGTTCAGTTTTAGAGATAGGGTATTCAGAGTCACTAAGGCTTTGTCAGATCTTAGTTTCTCTGATGAGTTCCTCTGATGTTGTTTGTAGCTCATGTACTTTACTCACTGATACCGCATCAGTGAGGTAAAGTATTTCTTCAGTTGGTCTTTGACGTCCCTGAAGCTTGTTGTTGATTGAGCTTTGTACAACCTTCCCTGACTTCTTATTAGGGAAGCTTCATCATGCTGAAGCTCTCGTTTTGAAGCTTCATCGTGTTGAAGCTCCATCTTGCTGAAGCTCCATCGTGCTAAAGCTTCATCGTGTTGAAGCTCCATTGTGTTGAAGCTTATAACTCCCTAGGTGTATTCAATCAGGGACTAATTCTACACTTAGTTTATTTTATGTTCAAATCCTAGTCAGAGACCATTAGACACTGAATTGGCCCAACAATTTCTATGTGTGATGGGTAACTTGCTAGTTAGAATTTTTTTATTAAAAGAATGACGAAATAGATTTAGAGTTATGATGGTTCATAACTAACTAAAGAATTTATTGGTAAAAAACCGAAAAACCAAAACCAAAACCAAACGGTTGGCAATCTATAGAAATCGGAGCTTTGGTTCAGGGTTTGGTTTGACCAAACACTGCCTACCCTGCCCCATGCTCACCCCTAATGAAAGTAAAAAAACACGAGATTGTACATATAGCAACAACGCATGTAATTTCTCTTTAGAGTTTGGATTATGATATTCAGAAAGCATTTTTCCAAGGGTTATTAGATGTTATTAAACACGCATAATACCTAGAACTTAGAAGAAAGCTTTATCATACGCAATGCATGAAACTTTTGAATCGTTTTATAAAACCTTACATATTTTATAAACTTTCACAAATTTTTTGTTACTTTCATATATACAAACATGTTTTAATACCACTTTGATCAACTAGCTAGAATTTTCTTCTTTAGGGGATTAATTCAAACTTGATCTTGCATGGAAAAATGAATTAGACATTTTGCAATAATCTAATACCAAAGAGGAAGGCATCAAATGTGTTTTTAGGCATTTTAAGGCTTGGAGTGTTTAATACTTTAAGCAAGCATCAAACTCATTTATCTCATCCATTTCCTTATAGCCTTCTAAAATTTGCATGTGCAGGACCCATGGGTCCTCAAAGGATCTATAGATCAACATGGATCCGTCGTGGCCTGGTTCAACTTCCTTCTTGCCTATTTAAACAAGCCTTTTGCATTCATTTTTACTCATCCCTTGCAAACATCTTTCTAGCATATCTTTACACTTTCATACATACACTTCTTTGATCATTAGCTTGGTTTATATTCTTCTAGGTGATCCATCCAAGTGATCAATCTTTTAACTAAGGAAGAACACAAGACGAACATCAAGTCTTTCGTGTTACAATTTTAGTTTTGTATTTGAACCCTTGTTGTGGTATCTACTACTATATTCTAAAGTTTATAAACACCATCATAGACCAAAGATAGAGAGTTCAGTTAGTGTTTTTTTCTCAAAACACATAGAGAGAAAGGTTGGTTCTACCTAGATTAGGCCTTAATATCTAGCTTTGTGTCAGTAAAAGTTTAAGCGACGATGTACGGTCTTTACCGCCAAGAAAGAAGCTTGTTGAAATAGTGAAGTAACTCTCTAGTAGGAAACTCGGGGAATGGAGTGGTGATGAGGTGTAATTATGTAGTGTTTTTAGGGGTCATTTAGTCTTTAAAATCATACACTTTGAATCATTTATTGCCTTAATTTGTTTTTTTAGAGTTTTAGGTGCTCGGCAATGCTAACGGAAGAAAAGTACGTGACTTGTGCTCGATTTGGTGAAGAACTGAAAAAAATAAAGTTCGGGCTCGTGACTGACATCTGTGATGTGGTCACCAGTAGTGCCCAGAAAGTGCAAAAACGAGGTGATTCATGACACTACAAATTATGGAGTCAGCCTCCTTGACGTCGTCACAAGGTCGAAGGGATAGTTTCATACCTACAACGGGACGATATCACACAAAGGCGGTGGAAGAAAAACGCTTAGATCAATGGCGGAGTGACGGCGTCACACTCTCTACCCGACACCATCACAACCTAAAAACTATATATTTTTCGCATTGTTTTTCATAATTCGTGTGGAACTTTTGGTATATAATTCTTAACCGATTTTAGGGCTATTTCTCATGCTTTTTACCTCAAGACTTCATATGTATTGTTGAGATAAGTTATTTATTTAATCATTATTAAGTCTGTCATTACTTGTTTGATTATGTCTTACTATTCAATTGCTATATTGGGCTAAGTTAATTAGTATTTACTTAGTCTTCCATGAAACCTAGTTGTGTAATACTTGATATATTGTCTCTTGTGATGAATGTGTGTGTTAGGAGTTGAATACTGGTTAGGATTCGTCTTAGCTTGAACGCCAACTAAAACACATCTAATTGAATGCTTATGTCTTAGGTATCTAATTAGTATGAATATTTATTGTGTGTTTATTGTGTGTGCTAGTTATTGGGTGTTTGAGCGCTTTGATATGTGCCACTCACTTAGGCTATGCATAGGCGTGGGAATGACCAACCCATAATAGATAACAAGCAATATCCCACATTACGCTAGCAAGGACGTGATAGTTCGATAAATTAAGTAGATCACGAGTAGAGAGTAGTCCACTCTAGGTAAATACGCTTTTCTCTCATAAGAAGTTCCTCCACCAATTTACTTTCTTGTTATTCAAATTTATGCATTTAGGATTAATACTAGTTTAGAATCAAAACCCCTCTCAAACCTGATATTTTACTTGCTTTCAATAAACATAAAGGACCAAAAAGAATCACCCCTCAAACATTTAGACCAATTCGACATACATTTCAAGTCTACCTCACTATTCACTAAGAGAACGATCAACCCTCGGACTTACTCTTACTATACTACATCAATTAGGTACACTGCCTAGGGGGTTGTAAAACATTGGTGCTTCAACCCACACATCAAGTAGGGCGAGGAAGAGCTTCGTATTTACTTTTACATATTATCATTGCTTGTGTTCACAGTAAGTTTCGAAATTAAGATAATAAAAACTAAAACTATTTAGCCCCCGTCTTCTAGTTTTCTACGTATATAGATTCAAATCTCCCATTTTTTATAATTAATTACAATCTCACCTGCAAACTTTCTACCCTCTCATTTATTTTTTTGGGTAAAAGGGACGATACCCCGGTAAAATATATTAATCACCCAAAAACCAATAAGTACAATGGAATGTGACTGAGTGTCACATTAACCTCAAGCCAACGCTTGAACAGCCACTAGGTTATATGACATGCCATATAACCACTACACAAAAACATAACCAATAACACCAATAGGAAAAAACCACCTAATGGTGCATAAACAACAAAGAGAATCCATAGAATCTAAATAAAAATAGCATCCGGGAGGTCCCAAAGCCTCGCCAATCTTTCACCACTCTTGGACTTCTTCAACTTGCAAGATAGGAGTTTAAGACGCACAACGGTCTTAATACAATCAACAATCTGATCCACCTTGCGTTTGCCTTTTTGGAACAGCCTCCAATTTCTTTCTTGCCAAATATAGTAAGCCGTCGCAGCCACCACAAGCTTAGCAACCACTGACTCTGAAGTTCGACGCTTAACAAAAGGCATTATGTCATGGATAATGTCATAAATATTGGAATTAGACGCATTAAGACCAGCAAGGCCACGCATTCTATTCCAAACGTCACTAGCAAATGGGCATTCAAAGAAAAGATGTACATGAGAATCCGGAGTCAATTCACAAAGAGAACAAACCGAACCCAAGCTGCTCGAAACATCCCAATAAGGAATCAAGTCTTGCGTTTTCAGTTTCCTTCTAATAATTAGCCACATATTGATAGCATGTCTTGGAATGCAAGACGGAAACCAAACCATGCTATACCAATCAACCTTGGTATTACGACTACGAATATTCGACCACACTTGCGATACAGAGAACTTTTGAATATTACCAAAACGATCACTCCACGCCAGCCTATCCAATTCATTATTGATTGGAGTGTTGTAGTTAGGAAGGATCGGGTATTTAGTAACCAGATCATTAGGCCAAGACCAATTACCATAAACAAGAACATCACTAACCTTCGACTTGAGAGAAAGACCAGCCCTTGCCACGTCTCTTGGAGAAACAAAGTTCGCTAATGGCTCCAAAGTCGACCACTTATCAAACCAAAGCGATGTAGCATGACCATTACCAAGTTTACTCCAAATGAACCTTCTAATGACGGGACGAAGTCTTAATATTTTCCTCCACCCCCACGACATATTACCCCGCATAGGGTAATCCCAAAAATTACGCCCTTTAAGCTTGTATTCATGAATCCATTTTACCCACAACGACTCCTTTAACGTGAGAAGCTTCCAAATGTGAGACGCCATGAGAGCTGAATTAAAACATTCAAGTCTTCGAATACCAAGCCCACCTTCATCTTTCGGAAGACACACAATCTCCCAAGCAACTTTAGATTTAGCCTTTCCCGAAGACCCATGATTCCAAAGGAACTGCCTTAGAATTTGCTCTATATTAAGCAGAACACTAGACGGGAGGGTAAAGACCGAAGCCCAATAAATATGCATAGACCCAAGGACCGATTGGATAAGCTGCAAGCGACCAGCAATGGAAAGAGCTTTGTTTTTCCAATCCTGTACACGAATCTGAACCTTGTCAATAAGCTCATTGCAATCTCTAACCATGAGGCGAGAAGAGACCAATGGAACCCCAAGGTATTTAACCGGAAGTCTTCCTTCCTCAAAAGGCAGAATTTGAAGAATGGACAACTTCACATGATTAAGAACATTACAAAAGTACGCCGTGCTCTTAGGAAGACTTGGAACAAGGCCGGAAGCATTTTTAAACTCGTCTAAAGACTCTTTAATAATGCTTGCTGAATTAACATCCCCATACGCAAAAAGAAATAAGTCATCCGCAAAACATAGATTAATTAAATCCATTTTCGAACAATACCTATGATAAGTAAACCCCTCCGTCATAGAAACCCTTCGTTGAAGCATCAATGTAAGAACCTCCATGACAAGGGTAAACAAATAAGGGGATAAAGGATCTCCTTGACGAAGACCCCTTTTACCCTTAAAATAACCATGCAACGAACCATTAATACTAATAGAGTACGAAGTAGTAGACACACACTCCATAATCCAAGCTATCATTTTATCAGGAAACCCGAACCCATGAAGAATCATACGAAGGAAGCTCCAATCAACCGTGTCATATGCTTTTTGGATATCAACTTTGAAAGCACATCTAGGAATACCACGATCAAGATGATAGTTATGCATAAGCTCTTGAGTCAAAAGAATGTTGTCCGTAATACTCCTCCCCGGAACAAACGCTGATTGGTTAGGACTTACAATAAACTTCAAGCAATATTTAATACGATTAGCAATGATCTTGCTAATACATTTAAAGAGCACATTGCAACAAGATATAGGCCTGTAGTCGTTAACCCGCATGGGGGCCTTAACCTTCGGTATTAAGGCAATAATAGTGTGATTAAGCTCTTTAAGAATCGTACCATTCCTAAAAAACTCACGAATAGCATTAGAAACATCAACCTCGACAATGCTCCAAGCTTCTTTAAAGAAAGCCGCAGTATAACCATCGGGACCTGGCGATTTATCATCACCCATCGAAAATAAGGCATCTTTAACTTCTTTATTGGTGACTTCACGTACCATATCCAAAGCATCAAGATCATTAATACGCGACTTGAACAGATTATCCAAATTGACCTCATTCATATCACCTGCATGGCCAAGAAACATTTCATAGTGTGTGACAAAAGCATTAGGCACATTATCATTTTCGAATAAAACACCCTCCGCATTAGTGACGACATCAATTCTGCTCTTGCTCACACGACTTTTAACCATCTTGTGATAATAAGCAGAATTAGAATCTCCCTCTTTTAACCATTTGATTTTTGCTTTTTGCTTTAAAAATCGTTCCTCCATAAGGACCGCTTGGTTAAAATCAGCAATACAAACAGCTTCTCTATCACGAAAAGTCATGTTAAACGGGTCACTGTCAATCGCAGCTTGGATAACATCAAGGTCATCACGTAAACAAACACGTACAATAATAAAAATAAATAGTACATTTATTGACGTCGTCAAAGACTTGAAAACACAGGGTGTTATATTAACCACACGATACATATGAAACCCGCTTATATAATGCGTCCATTCCTCCTTGATCACGTCCAAAAACCTATCATGAGACGTAAGAACATTAAAGAATTTAAAAGGCTTAGGCTTCATCTTACTCATAGTAGGGATGCAAAGAACAGATGGAGAGTGATCAGAGATTCGATAAGGTTTAAAGATAGCATGAGCTCCCATAAACTGATCCCGAAACTCGTCATTAACCATAATACGATCAAGCTTTTTCATAATACCGATGCCTCCTTGTGGTTTTTGATTCCACGTAAATTGAAGCCCCGAAAACTGAACGTCAGAAACCTCAATCTCCTCAACGCAGTCACCAATGTACTACGAAATCAACTCGAAATCGTCTGCTCCTTCCGGCAATGCTAAGATCGGCTCATTACCCATTTGATTCCTTCCACATCTAGATAGCTTCCTCTTTGCTCTGCTTCCACGTTGTTGGAAAACTTCACATACATCTTCTCTTCCTTCACTGACTCCACGATCATCTTCACATGCGACTCGTACTCCTCCTTAGACTTCGGGTCGGTTTAAAATATCGTCTGTATATATACGTTAACTAGCTTGTCTATATACGGCCATGCACACCCGGCTCATTAACTCCATGAAAACCGCTGGTGCATTGGTTAACCCAAAAGGCATAGCCGTAAACTTCAACGTGTCCATTACGCATCCTAAAAACAGTCTTAGCTACGTCATCCCCGTGCACCCTCCATTGGTGACATCACATACGAATTTTCTATCTCACTCTTCTCGAGATAATCTATGCACATTCCAAACTACCCACCTTTCTTCCTACCAAGCAATACAGACGCTTCCCACAACAAGTTACCATTCGAACCAACCCTCACCTTGCAACTCCTGCAATCATTCCAGACCTCTTGCCTTTCTAAAGACGTCAAACGACACGAGCCTTCGCAAATCGGCGTCGCTCCTTATACTAATTCCATACGAAATCCTATTCTACGACGAGGGGTAAAACCTACTAATTCCTGAGGAACACTTTAGAGGGCTCACATACTACAAAGGTATCACATAATCTCAACTCATATTCCTTGGTACTCCTACGAGACCTCGTATCCTCTTTAGTTCGTTTTCTCCTCGAACCTTAAGCACTCTCCAAATTACCAAGGCATTTTAACTACCTTCTCGTGGCATACCATCTCAGCCTTATGTCTCAACAACCAATTCTCTCCTACGACTACATCAACACTCTCATAACTAAGAGGTACTAAATCAAAAGTAAAATGAGAATTCTCTAATTCCAACTTGGGATCGCGAATAATTCCATTCGCCTAGCTACCATCAATCGCACCACCCAGAAGATACGTCCTAACACCACGCCATGAGGAAATTTTAAACTTCACATGCACCAATTGGTATGGACCCAAAAATCACACGATTCCAAAAAGAAATTTTTTTTAACCGAATGTAAACGACAACAAGAAGAACGAACCTCCGACCTAACAAACGCATCAACGATTGCTAGAAACACCCCCAACGAATAATACCACGTACCATGACCCATTAATTAAAAGATTAAGAACCTTTGTACAAAAACCAAAACTTTCCCCCGTAATCTTATACCAATCATTTTAAAATAATAGAATCACCTTAGTTAATAATGCAAATAATTTTAAGTGTAAAAATAAATTTAAAT
>BQNB010191925.1:0-11658 GCA_026074375.1 Tanacetum coccineum
GAGAAATTGTGTATAAATTTATGTCTCGGGAGCCTGAAAGTAGATCAACACCTTCTAAATTCCAAATAAAGCAAGTGTTTTTCCTAAATGCAACTTCAAGATCCGCGTCACAAAATTGTCCAACAGAAAACAAGTTATGTCTAATCCCCACAACATAATACACCCTTGAGATAATTACATTCCCCTGCTGATAGTCACCATACCCCCATTATCTTTGCAACTTGGTTGTTTCGAATCAAACAGTCCCTAGAAATTTACTAACTCCTGTCATATGTTTTGAGCATTCAAAGTCCAGATACCAAAGGACAATCTGGACAACCTGTCATTGAAAAGAAAAGAAGAAGATGGAACATCTATAACATTATATCCTCACAAATGAGTGGGTTCCGAGTTGTTAGCAATTTTAGATTCTACAATCTTAGCTTTTTTACTCGAACCTACGGATTTTATTTCTTTGGGTCTCCTACTATAGACTTTAATCTCTGGTTTTGGTGTTTCAACTGACTTAGAAGTGGTTTTCTTAAGATGCACTATTTTCTTATGAGTGATCCTAGTTAAAGGGCACGAGTTACCAACTATAGTGAAAAATCTTCCTGTTGGTTTCCACTTATATCCTACATCAGTAAATAATTTACCCGTAGGTTTCCAAACTTTTCTCATTTTATTTCTTTTAGATTTAGATTTTGAACGCACATTCACATCATTCACAAAATCAATAAGACACATATCATGATTAGCATCAAACAAACATTTGTTACATATAACACAAATAGATTCAAACTTAGCATTTATCACAGAATGCTTAACAAGTGCGTTACTGATAGGTTCAGAAACATAGTTCGTCTTATTCAAACTAGATTTAACTTTCCTCGAGTGGTCTTCTACTTTATTCTTTTGATTGCTACTTGGTGGTCGCATGATCCTATTGTTCTTTGTATTGCCTGAAGGCTTTGATCCGCTAGCACTAGTAGTAGGTTTTACTCCTGTAGAAGTCAACAAAGGCTTGTTAGAATCTTTGGTTTTAAGAGAATTTGTCTGCTTGGGAATATTGCTTAAAGATGTGACAGGTTCAGTAAATCTAACTCTTTTGTCCTTGTTTATCAGTGTGACAGCAACTAACTTCTCACTAGGTTTTGGTGAATTAGGGCATGTCTGAGAGACATATACTAACAAATCCTGAACATGTTTTGTAAGTATAAAATATTAGTATGTAAATAAATTAAAACATGCAAGCAGAAATTCTAAATAGAGTTAACTAGGATACTAATTTTCTACTAGCGCGTTCTATAAATCCACGAAGAGTGTCTGTATATTCTATAGTCTTATCAATATAAACCTCATGAGCATCCCTATTGTTCTTAAGCCTATGAGAAATAGGTTCTATGTCAAGCTTGAACATTCCTAGAGCAATAGTGTCATTAGGTTTTGAAACCACCCCGCCGCCAAACCGCGAATTCGACAACATTTTTCCCTTTTAAGTTTCCTAATCATTTTCAATGGCTGAGTAATACCAAAAACATTTTCTTGGAGGTAAGCATTTAAATCATGAATTTCAACAGATTTTGATTAAATTGAGCAATTAAAGAGTCCACAATGTTCGTTTTGATTGAACATGTGTCTTCTAATTGAGTCAAATTGATCATTTGTAAAATGATTCAAATGCACTCATTCTTTACATCAATTTTCATTTTCCAAAAAGCAATTTTGCCAACTTTTCCCCATTCAATTTTGATTGTCTGCATCTCTCAATTGTCTTTCTTTACATTTTCCAAACTATCTTTTCCACTTAAAGATTTAATCTTATCCTTTAACTTTTTTATGACCGTGTCCTTTTCTTGTGACTAAGCTTTCAATTCATTTATTTCAAATAATTGATTAAATGTGGGAGCATTTAGGTTTTCACCAGAATTTTCCCTTTGAAAAATCTCTTGATTAAGTTGAGTTGATAGTTCCAATGAAATGCAATGCTTTTCTAAAGTTGAATAACTTTTGACAAGTTTATCGTAAACCTCTTTTTCAATGAAATATTTCTTTTTGAGAAGCTCAGTCTCAAGTTCTAGACACATACTGCAATCATTCACACATGACTTTTTCACATCAAGAATATCCACAGAATTTTCAAAAATATGCACAATATCTTGAGACATTATTTGGTTTAAGAGTTGATCATTATCAATCCTAAGTTGTTTGATTTGAATTTTAAAAATGTTTTTGTCTACAGAACACTAGTCAACAGCAGCCTCCATTTGGTTAAAAACAGTTTGAACTTTAGTAATTTTATCTAGAAGAGTTTTATCAAACGCATTAAATGTGTCTTTTAAAAACGGAATTATTTCAGTTACAAAACACTCTTTTGTATGTTCAAAACCTCAAGACCCCGCAGTAATATCATCAGATGTTAGTCTCTTTTTCACTACTTTGTTAAAATTCGCCAGTTGATATTTTTGCTTTTTAAGACTTTCATTTACCAAACTTTACCTTAGGGAGTTTACTATGAGCTTCAATTCTAATAGGTGTATGTGACTTAACTGGTGTTTCAAAAAGGGACGAATGTTTTAACCAGAAAGCTTGTTCTGTAGACAATTCTTTTTTAGTGACAAAACGTTTACCAAAATCTTCTTTTATCTTATTCAACGTTGAATAATCAATTGGATAAATCTTAATTTTCTTTTCGATTGAAATTGGATCATTTTGTTTATCAAGCATCTTTGATCGACTCTCTTCTTCCAAAATCAATGTCTCTTCATCATCAAACACAAAAATCACAACATGTTCTTTAGTAATAACACTACCATTATATAATGTTTGTTGAATCCGCTAAGCTTTTTTAAGATGGAACGAATTTTGATAACCAAGAGCTTGTTTGTGGGTGTCATCGTAAAAACCTGTGGTTTCGTTAGCATATGCATTGCTTGTGTAGATTGATACATCTTACAAACAATATTCTCCAGTTCTTTATTTCGTTTTTCCAAAACAATTTCCTTGTCAGTGTACTTAGACTCTTTTTCTTTAGATTCTGTTTTGAAAATAGTTAATTTTTTTGATAAAGATTCCTTTTCTATGACATTATTAGAAAGAGTTTCTTTAAGTGTATCGATCTCCTTCTGAAAAACCGCAAGCTTTGCGTTTCTATCCCGAATTAAATCATCCATTTGAGAATCTATTAATTTTTCCCTTTTATTCAAATCTACATTAAGTCTTTGATCAAAAATGGCGATTTGTTCTTTGTATCTCTCAAGCTCAGCAGTTAATGATTCATTTGCCATTTTATTTGTTTGATTTTCCTTATCTAGATAAGCTACGCGATCAGTCATTTATTCAACTAAAGATGGCACCAATAAATCATTAGGTGCAGAAGGATTAGTATCCTGAATAACCACATCTTGTGACTCTTGCAGATATTGAGAGTACGGAATGATATTACTGTCACTATGTATCTCATTATCTTGAAAATCATCAACATGTGTTTGTTCAGAATACTGCATCTCTTGCACATCCTGATTAATCATATCATTCGAATAAGAATTGGAACAAGGTACCTCAGAAAGAACTTCAGGATCACAGCTTGAAAGATTTGCCATCAGAACCGCTTTAGCCAAGGATAAGTCATCACAATCTGAGTAATATGCATCCAAGTCATCAGTCTGAAAAGCTGAATTCTAAGGGATTGTCTGCTGAGCAACTAGAGCTTCTGATATACCAGGGTTTGCTAAAAATGCAAGTTGCTCTTCATCCAATATCTGACCCGCTTCCTGAGCTTTGGCTAACATCAATTTCTCCTTAAACCATGCAACATTCCTTGGCCTTTTTGGCTAAGTACACTGTCTCGCCATATGCCCTTCTCCTTGACAGTTATAACACTTCACAACTCTTAGTTGACTAGCTGCATAATTTCCCTTTGAAGTGGTAGCAATTCCTCTATTTCCAGTACCAGTATAAGTCTGAGTTTGTCTTCCTTGAACTTGTTGAACTGTGACTGTAACATCTTGAATGGTTGCTTGATTTTTAGGATTAGATGATGTTCTGAGTTGATTGTTTGATGGTGGAAACCTTGCTGCTATAGCAGACAGAAATGCCATTGCTTTGTTGATGCATTCAATCGGATCTTCTCCTTGCTGAAACATAGGAACAACAAGACTAGAGTCCATTTAGGGAAATTCAACTTGAGATTGTTATGTCACTAAAGGAGATATGAATGGTGGAGGGGAAAATAGATGTTGTTGTAGATTGACTGGAGTGTGATGATGTTGATGATGAATGGGTGCTGCATAAACTAGTGTGAATTGTTAAGGAGGTAGATACATTAAAGAACCTGAATGTTGTGGTGACTGAGATGGATTGTATAGAGTTAGAGAGTTGGCTACGAATGCAAGAGGATCCGGATATCTTTCACGCGTCATGCGAACTTCATTAGCATGTCCTTCATGTTGACTAAGGTATGCATACAACTGATCATAGTTGGTGGTATACAAACTCTGAACTAACTTCACATCAGTGACAAACTTGCTCCATTCTGATAGAAGAGCATTCAGAAACTTGGTATTGACTTGAACTTGTTGCATTATCATCCTAATAGTATGCATGTCATTGATCAGCTGAGAGAATCTCCAGTAGTACTCATACAGTGTTTCACCCTGAACATGAGCAAACTTATCAAACAAGTTGTACAATTTGCATTCACATTCTTGGTATGATAACTCAGTGCCTTTCATTAGCATCTTGACTCTATCCCAAATATCCTTATCTGCCCTTTGATGGTTAAAAAGTGCATACACATCAGGTACTATACCGTGAAGAATGATATTTGTTGCTTGAACATCACACTCATCTTGAAGTTGTTATGCTTTAGTGAGTTCAGAGTATTTCTTAGGTCTAGTCTGCCCAATTTCTTTAACAATTGGGTAAACTAGTAGGCCATTATTAATTGAATTAAGCATCATCTACCATGTTTCTTCCCTTTGATGAATAGACGTATACGACTTGCCCATGAATCATACATTGATTTTTCAAGCATTGGAGGACAGTTCTCAGCTCCAACAACAATGTTGTGTTCTACTAAAGTAGTCATGTTATTCTAATTGAAAAGTGAAATGATTAAAGATTGATCGAACAATGATAAAGGAGGATTGTGCTAAGAGTTGTTGTTGTTGGTGATTAAGATTGATGTTCTACGGGATTTTCCAAATCTTCACTAAAACCGAGAAATCCAAATATTTCATGGGATTTTACAAAGTAAGACAAACCATAGAAAATAAAATCTTTTTGTGACTGGTGTAATATTTTGCTTGAATATGACAAATGTAATGTTTCACCTGTAATGTTTTGCTTGGATTATGACTATGTAATGTTTCGCTTGAAAGAAGAAAATTAGATAGAGTTTCGTCTTACACAATTACGTATTTCGCTTAAACTAACAACCTATCATAAATCGCTTGCTAACACATTTCGTTTGCTAACATATTTCGCTTCAACATATTTCGCTTGACCTAAGAAAAATTAAGCAGAGTTTCGTTTCCTAGAAATGACAAAAATCGCTTGAGGTCAACCTGTCATATTTCGCTTACAACATATTTCGCTTACTGTCATATTTCGCTAGCTTCATACATATTTTGCTACCTTCAATACATATTTCGCTAGCTTCAAATAAAAACGTACTTTTTCACAAAAAAATCACCAAAAACTCACCCTTTTTGATGTTTTACCTTGATTTTTCTTGCACAACTAGTTATCTTAGGCCTATATCTTGCTTAAAAATACAAACTTTAATACTTTTAAACACAAAAATCCAGGTTTGATTTTTTGAAGCACACGAAACCTAAAATAACTAAAACTAATGATCTAAATAAGATATAAACGCACACAAGCTCACGATATCACCCCATGGCGACTGATACCAATTATAGATGTATCAAATCACTTAACAATAGACAAGATAGAAAGTTTAGAGAGAGAAAGTGGGTTGTATCACTTAGAGAGAGAAAGGAAAGGAAAAATGCATTATGTAAATAACCAAATGAACAACCAACGCTCTCCAAGGCATGGAGAGGGGTATTTATACCGTCACTATGGTCGGTCACATAAGGATGACTTATGTTGACCCGGTTAGCTTGGTAAGTTTTCGAATATTATGCTACGAGATATACTATTACACTTTTGAAAGTGACTGAGTCTTTTCTCGATTTCTAACAGATACCCCACATGTGTTAATCACTTTATGGATTGGCGTCATTGGGTGCATTACACACATGGTGAAAGTTATGTTTATCCTTAGACTTGAGATGCAAGTATAATATTATAAGTGTATATTTATTATATATGTACTTAGATATCACTCTATTAGTATATGTATAATATTATAAGTGTATATTTATTATATATGTACTAATACTCGATTAATGTATATAATAAAATAAGTGTATATTTATTATGTATATTAATATACTAACGATAGAATACTTAACGGTAGTTAATTAGTTCGTTAACTAGTTTATCGAATAATTAACTAGAAGCCCTTTAATTAATATGTAAATGTACATATGTAATTAAATAGTCAAAATATCAAACTCGAGGGGGTATTTTGAGCATAAAGGGGTCGGTTATGTAGAGAGAAAAGGGAGGGACCATTTATGTCAAGATTAGGTAGCTTTTTCCCAAAGCTATGTAACCCTAATCCTAACACTGTAAATAGAGGGTCCCTAAACCACATTATTAATCTCATTACCTCTTATCTCTCTCTTATACATGAAATCAAGGGATCCCCTAAAAGGGAATCTGAAATTTCAGTTCATTCTAGTATTCAGTATTCGTTGGTTCATGGAACTAGTATTCGGGTGATATTGGTTAACGTGTAGAGTGGATACACGTAGAGGTTGTTTATTTTAGCAACTAGAAGAGTTTTGGTATTAGCACGAGTTTAATACACGTGTATATTCTCAAGAAGCTCCGGTTCTTGATTTAGCTTGTTTTGCTAAAAGGTACGCTTTCCGTTTATATTTTATGTTAATTATAAGTGCTATATGTGTTTAATTTCCGTTGCGTAGCTCGTATGATATTAATGGAATATTAGGTTATTTAAGATAATGATTTCTAATAAAATTACATCCGCTTAAAGATTAAAAATACTATAAGGAGGATCAAGGTTAGGGATTTGGCTACGAGAAATAATAAAATTAGGGCAGGTGATAATTCTTAGCCATTGTTTGGATACGGATGTAAAGAGATGAATAGAGACACAAGTAATCAGAGTAATATTTCAATCAAAAGGTCATCGTTTGTAAGGAGTACATGTGCGGATGCAGAGTCATCTCCAACATATATGATGCACTTTTTGGAACATCTAACATCATCACCGATAGCTAGCTCTAACCACACATAAACTTTTCTCAAATCCTTATCCTTCCAAGAATCTTTCATTGTCGAATCAATAAAACAAGCTAATTTATTAACTACATACTATTTAAGAAATTTAATGTTGAGGAAGGAAGAGTTAATATTGGTAGTTGAGGATTCAATCTTGATAACTGTGTAAACGAGTATAGGTTGTTTAACAAGGGAAGAGTAAGGATTCAATCTTGAAAACTGTGTGATGAGGTGTTATTTTATACACTTTTTCGAGGTCATTTAACCCCTTAAATCATGAAATTATACCCAAATTATGTACTTAATCATTCCTTTTTGTGTTTTCAGCACTTGGATGGCTTTTGGAGGAAATACACGTGACTTGGGCTCATTCGGAGAAGAAATGGACAAGACTACGACTCTACACCAAATCTCTTGAAGAATACGTGTAAAGTGCGTGGAGACGGCGTCACATTTTATTGTGACGGCGTCATAGCTTACAAAGGACGGCTTTAGAGTTCTTGCGACGGCGTCAGGATCCAACCGACACAAGGAATCCCTAGAAGATTCGGCGGGGAGACCGTGTCAGGATTATAACGCGACGCCATCGCACCCGTTTTCCTATATATACAAACTCGTTTTTAGGGTTTCAAGTCTGTAACTTTTAGGAACCGAACCCTACTTTTAGAAGACGATTATAGATGTATATAGGCCGTTTTTACGGTGTTAAACCCCTCTTGTATTAGCCTTAATTACATGTTTAATCAAGT
The DNA here is from genome assembly GCA_026074375.1 of Tanacetum coccineum. Taxonomy (NCBI): domain Eukaryota; kingdom Viridiplantae; phylum Streptophyta; class Magnoliopsida; order Asterales; family Asteraceae; genus Tanacetum; species Tanacetum coccineum. The sequence continues at coordinate 8,109 of BQNB010191925.1, forward strand.
GAGATCTCCTATCTTTTATCATTTAATATGTCTATGTGTTGTGTGATTTGATTCTTGCTCTTCACTTTCTTTTAACATGCTAGGCTAGATCCATTAGTATTTACTTATGATTGCATAAAACTTAGTTTATAGATCCTTTAATGTTGCTTCTTGTGATGGATGTGCGCGTTAGGCTTTAGAAAACTAGCAATAAGATATTAAATTGGCATAGACGTCTAAGGAAACACGAGTGTGTAGAAAAGATACCATCGGTAACAGTCTTCATACTACCTAGACAGTGTTTTCATGTAATCCATTCATAACTAAGGAAATACTTACACAAATCATCACGAGTGTGACACAGCAACAGGATCAGCACATTAAAATCGAGTGGATCTGCTTACATATTCATGAAAAGCCAAGGTTGAAACATGTTATGAAACTAAGACAACAATTATTACTAATAATAAGAAAGAGTTAAGCGCCTCCAAGGCCTATAAATAGAAGCTTCTTTCAGTTTATATTTTCAAAGAGAGAGGTAGAAGTTAGAAAGAAAGACTTTCAGTAAGACTTAATGGATATCATTGCCGAAAGACTTTCAACAATTCAGACTGAAATACGTCAAGTGGAACAGCGGAAGCTCCAATGTGAGCAAATGCTTGGTCTGTTCTGGGAGCATCCGCCTGCTCTCGATCCTGAGGACGTAGGCAGAAGGATGCAATTTTTACGGGACCGAATTCGAAGTCTCGAAAACCAAAAGAGGGCCCTCCTCGAGGAAGAAAAAGACTGAATTGTTCGGGCCGCCACCCTCGGTGCCGGGGGAGACTAGAATAGAAGAGTCCGCCGACTCTTTCTAGAAGATTGAAATAAGTGTCTGTAAACGCAAAGTATTGTGTTTTAATGCATGGCTTTATCTTTCTTTGTTTGGTGGAGATCTACTCCTATGCTTACTGGAGATAGACTCCTATGCTAAGTGTCTTTGTTGTGTTTGTGCTAAGTGTCTTTGTTGTGTTTGGCAGAATTTTCTGTTCACAGCACTTTTCATTGTTATCTTTAATGTTGTTCTATGTCTTTTGTTAACTTAATATGTTGTTAGTTCACTTTGTAATGTTGTGTTGAGTTGTGTGTTTGTTGTCCTTTCTAGTCTAGTGCAATCTATAACCATAAAAGCCTTTAGATCAACTAATAGCGAAAGAAGGAAACGATTTACCCTCTCCCTAGTAACTTACGTCAACAAACTCATGAAAAAAAATGAAAAAGCGGCCCGCTGAATTAGGACCTTGGATTATTCTGATTGGATCTCTAACCGTCCCCGTACCGAAAAAGGATGGGAAGGACTTTTCTTTTAGAAAGCTAAACTAAATAAAGCCTGTCCCAAGGACGATTTCCCACTCCCAAATTGAGATGTCGGGGTACAAAACGCTGTCATTTATGGACGGTTTATCAGGATACAACCAAAGACGGTTGGCCGAGAAAGACCAAAAGAAGACTTCCTTCATCACGGGGCGGGAAACCTTCTGTGCAAAGGTCATGCCATTTGGCTCGGCCTAAAGAATGCCGGAGCAACCTACCAGAGGGCTATGACGGCCATCTTCCATGAGATGATGTATAGACTATGTGGATGACATAGTAGTCAAATCCAAGACAAGGGTCAATCACATAGAAGTCCCCCCGATTAGTCTTCGAGAGGCTTCAAAAATCAAAGAACACGGAGCGGTAAAATCAAACTCATGGGTTGGTTAAGCTGAGTGAACTGCCTAGGCGGTTGACTAGGCCTTTGCCTTGGCATATAGCCATGTTGGCCTTGATTTGGTGGAGACGGGCGAACCCGCTGAGACTGTGGTAAGGTTGCCTGAGGTGGTGGAGCAAAAGATACCTGCATACCTTGAGTTGATTGGGGAAGAGCTGGTTGTTGCAACATTGGTACGTAGGATTCCGAGAAGAAAGAGGCGGGCGCATCGAAGTTAGAGAAAGGGCTCTCACAGACCCCTTCATCCAATAAAAAGATATGGGATATGGCAGTCTATTGTCCTTCCAAGCTAAAATAACGAGTTCTTATTGCAGCAGGATTGTAGCGGTTGGCTTTCATGCAGGTAGCCGTAGCTTGAAGACGAGGGGCGGTGTGGTGTAAGGGTTATGGCGAGTCAAGCAATGATCGGAGAGGGAAGCTTATAGGCTAGCTAGGTTTTCTTTTTCACTGGCTTATGGTCTAAGGGTACCCTTTCCGCCTAACCATTGTTTAGAAAGTAAAAACAAGAATTATGAAATTGTTTAGACTACACTTTGCTCTTCGACTTCACTTTGTCTTCGTTTAGTCCAGTTCAAAGTTTAGTGCAGCCATAGGACAATGGCATTTTCTGATCTACCTTTAGCTAAGAAAATGAAAACTTTTACAAAAGCCCGTATTTCGCGACTGTAACAAATGCTTATCCGGTGCAAATCATTTATCCTACGCACGACGTCAACAAAACGAGGCATGAGAACCAAAGCGCAGGCAGGGAGAGCCGGGGCAACTACTAATTATTAACCGTTCTTTCAGTTGGGACTTTCAAGCAAGCCTTGCGAAGGCAGCCCCCTTTCTCGCGGTTTTGTCTTGAACAGTGATAGAAGTCGATTCGTTTTAGCTAACTTTTTGTGAGGTGAACTTGATGATGATGTAGTATTTGGAGTATCCGTCAATTACTGGAGTTTCTTGGTATCCGAAAATACAAAATTAGTATGAATCCTATGAGATCTAATTGGTGTGAGGATTGGTGAATTCCTTGTCTCTTCTACATTCTTCCCTTTTTCCCTCCGGACTTTCCTTATCACTCCGGGGCTCTATCCTAGTGCCGGGAATATTTGATTCATCATTCCTAGGGATTGAACTATCATCAACTATATTCTCTTGTTCATCCACCATCTTTTCAATTTCTTCAGATGCCAAGTGCTCATCAACCAGTGCCACATTTTCTCTTGCTTCCTGCTCCTCACGACTTTTATGCTCAGCAAGACTAACTTGTAATGTATCTTGTAAAATCATCTCATCTGCTTTGTCCACAGTTGGCACTGGAGCTGGTGGTGTAAGACGTGTGGATCTCCTTTCAGGAATACGAAGACGAATCACGGTTGATCGTCTTGGAGCACTTGACTCTGCAACTTCCTTATCAGGGTTAGGTGACCTAGGGGCGCTAGGTGTCCTATGCGTTCCTTGGGTAGACTCAGTCGGCTGTGACTGAGTCAGAGGAACATCTATCCCAAACACCTCCGCATACATCCGATAATGCTCCGTTTGCTTCATTTCATCAGTGATCATCCAAGCTGGTATCTGCATTCCAACTTTGTTTTTGTGTCTTCCTGAGTTAAAAATATTCTTCATGATATCATCATCTTGCAAGTTGTGATACATGTCTCGAGGACGTCTTGAGATTTCAGAAAAGATAGTCATATAATGACTGACGATGATCTTTGTAAATCTTGGATATGGAATCGAAGATGTTGGATGATGAAGCGAATAGTAGAGTCCTTCCCATAGTAACTCCGCATAATCCACATGAATGTTATTGACAAAGCAATACAACATTTGCATTAT
>BQNB010191927.1:0-11658 GCA_026074375.1 Tanacetum coccineum
TTTATCTTGTCAGGCAGCAGGGAATGAAACTCGTGAATTTATGTGATCATAAACAATTAAAGTCATATAGATGCAAAACACCTCCAAGTTAAAACACACTTTTCAGTGTTAAGTGGTATTATTTTCACATAATATGAACCAATTGACACTTTGCATGTATGGCTTAAATTCATTCTTCAACTAAATGTCACACTCTGTTTTTTTTGAAAGACTTATTTCCTTACATCTAATACCAACAAGAGGTTATGATATTCATCAAAATTTACTATGTTTATGGTTATAAGCTTGGACTAAAATTGTGTAAGTTACCGTAACACATTATATCTTTGAATCACAATTTATATGACGTAGAAATCAAACTAATTACACTTTATGATTGTTTTAAACTTTGTTTTAATTTATGACGTAACATATTAGGTGATCAAATTAGTCAATGAAATTTGTACCATAAAAACAATAAATCTTCGATCATGCGTATAATAGTAGCCAAATAAAAACTTTGTCAATAACTAGAAGTATAACTTTATTAACCGGGGTATAACTAGAAGTAAACAACCATGCCTTTGAATATACGTATTCATTAATACCCTCAAGCATATATGTGTTATCTTGTGATCACGATAGTTACATCAACAAATTAATAAGACTAAGTTCTACACGTATAGGCAGTGGCATATCTATTATATCAGAGTAATGTTTATAAGATCCATCCATTAATCTAATTATCGTATATAACAAGTGAAAAAAAACAATTGAAACCATAGTCATCAAAAATGGTACAAAAGAAAGCATGCCAACTAGAAAACACATATTCCTTATAAATAATTTAGCTAAATCAAGTAATCAATCTAAAAAAAACCCTATACGATGCGTATTATATCTTTGATATATTAGACTTGTAACAAGTATACGAATCTATAAAGTTGCTCATACACCATAATTAACATATTAACATTTATCAATCAAGTTCATCCTGCTATAAAAATATAATAGTTTTTATAACATTCTAGAACATGACCAAAACACAATACAACAGAAGCATAATAATAATAATAGGTTTTATAACATTCTGCTGTATCTTTTATGCATATATTGGGTTACTTGTGCAATTTATAAAAATGTGTTTTCTAATAATAATTAACATAAAAATGTGTCAAAAACCTGTTATTATTATTATTGTTATTTAACATTATAAAGTATTTAGGACTTCTTATAAAAAGAAGTCTTAAAATTTAAGACCAACAACATTACTATAATTTTTTTTTAAATTAATGTAAAAGCTGAAAATTTAAGTCTTATTTAAATCATGTAGTAACCGTCCTCAAATAATAATATATTTTAAATAAATTTATTTATAAGAAAAACTCAGTAAACTTATAACCATCAATTTAATATTAAATTTTAAAAAATAAAAGTGCTAACCATTACATTATTAATAATTTAGACTATCTACTTTTGAAAATATTACTTTATAAATTTGTCATTGAAGTGCGCGAGTAGCTTCCTAATATAGGTAGAAAATGGTTATTAGTCAAATTGTCTTAGTCAAAGAAGAAATTTGTGGATGTAGTTGGGTTGCATAAAAAAATTTGCTATCCCAAGTCTTCTTAAAAGTCGTCTGTGACTTTTTAATGCTAGTTTTTACAATAATATATTCTTAACCCGTGTTCTTGCCAAAATCTTCAAAATATTTGTTTTTCTTCCCCTTTGTGGTTCGACCGGTTATAGAGAGAAAAAGGAGAGAGAGTTTCTGTGTTTTGGTTTCAAAATGGTGCATGTATGTGAAAATATGAGGTGAATGGAAGCATAAATATATACTAAGGGTGGACAACTTAGCTAAAATTTAGGCTTGTTGTTCCCTTTGCTTGCTCACGCCTAAATGGCATCCAAAGAAGGGTTCGGGTTTAACTTTTCGTGTCGGTATCACTTAAAAATCAAATTTTCATAGTTTTAAAACGCCAACCGAACTTAGTTAATATTTTTATTGCGTCCAAAATCATTTTTCCATAAACCTGAGTTATTCACATGACACCTATCTCTTTAATTTGCTCAAAAATCCAATTTGAGCCGTTGTCGGCCGACTCCGGACCAAAAAATACATATTTAAAAAAAATTGATCGAACCTTGCTCATCAATTTAAAATTAATTCCAACCTCAAAATAGGTTTTGACAACTCGCATTTGACCAAAATTTCACCATTTTTTTACGACCGCTACAGTCCGTTACCGAAATTCGCGAAAACAATCATTTTCAGATTACTTTCAAATCTTACACTCACGATTTACGCTTCTAAACCAACGTTACTTTTTCAACATGAATTTATTAAATAAATAAACCTATTAACACATTTCTAAATTCCTTAAACTCATTCCCAATTAAAATTGTCGTGCCGGTACGCGCTGCGTGACGAGTTTTCGCTATTCGTGGGAAAACTTCTCGGAAAGCACAGAAAACCTCAAAACCACTCTAAAACAGAGAAACAAATCAAAAGAGATTCATTTACTAACTCAATACTCCATCAAATTCTCTGTTAAACCAAAACCGCTTTCACGCAAAATAGTCAACAGAAGTCAACTTTTCAGCTTTCATCAGGAAAACTGACAAGATCGAGAGACTTTAAAGTACGAAACTACAATATTTTATAATACTTAACCCTGTAAATATTACTGTTATCACAGTCTCACCCCCTTAAAGGAATTTTGCCTCGAAATTCGACTCAATTTATCAACTCACATCATTAACAAGAAATTCCATTCCTTTAAGAATCACATTGATCACTAAGGTTTAGTCACTTCAAATGAGGCTTCTTTCGATCCTCCTAAAGACTAAATATTTCCATAGCTCAGTCCTAGACTTTCTCACGGTCAATTCATATTCGGTTATAACATCACGATAATTTCTCATATTACTTCTTAACTTCATAATTTTCCTCTATTCTAAGTCTCACTTCCTCAGTTGGGTGTCAGGATATTGTTGGGAATTATATTTGAGTTGATAAGATAAAACATATGAAAGATGAAGGACTTAAAAGACAAAGGAGGTATTCTTCAAAAGATGGAAGATTACAGAAGATTTCCTAGAAGATAATTATAAAAGTTAGGAAGATTTAGTTATTTCCTAATACTTATCCTTTGTAAACCTAATATCTCTAGTATATAAAGAGATATAGGTCGTATAGTTTTCTGTGTGTCAAGATGTGAACATCAGGAAAAGTGTGTGTGTGTTCTAGGCGTCAAGTCTTATTATAGACGCCTAGGGTTTGGTTGTTTTAGCCTCAAGGATCTTTGATTCCTTGTTATAGTTTAGATAACACGTTCTACCATTGATCAAGGTAGAATTAGGGCTTGTAGTAGTCATTGTAGAGAAGATAATGATGAAAAACCTTGTTGAATAACTTTGTTCATTATGCTATTTCCGCTATGCATATATTCTATGTTCATTGTTATTATCCTAGATAAAAGTTCTAATCAAACTGAGCTTACAACGATCTAAGGAGTTATTTAGAACTCCACAATTGGTATCAGAGCCTTATGATTGAATACTCGTCACGACTGAGCAATTAAGTGAATTATTAGTTGAGTGATTTGAGTGATTTAATTTTCTACTTCATGAGGTGTTTGGTTGTGTAGTAGTAATTGAACGAATAATTGCTTAAAGGAAAAATCCTTGACCACGGTTGGGATACATTTTCATAAATTTTTTAAAGTCTACTTAAGGACAAGTAGGATTCAAGTTGGGGGATATTTGATGGCATCAAATAACTTCACTTTTATAACATCATTTATCCTATGTTTCTTAGCCATTCTGTATAAGTTATTGCATGAATTGGTACTTAATCGTTTATATTTGAGATTTGCAGTAATTATGGAGTACTTAGTGAAGTTATACTAAAAGGCACGCATTTTGGAGCTTAAACGAAGAAATTTAAAGATATTGTTCTCACATCTTATATGCCGTATCCAATAAGGAAGATACGGCATATCTATGCCTACACTTCACAAGAAACTACGAAGAATAAAGAGCTATATGCCGTATCCAGAAGACACCATACATCGTATCCCAGATTGAGCATTCGAATATTCTAGAAGATATTAAACGTGGACCCTACTCCAAGAAACCCCCTATACATCGTATTGACTTCAACCAATACGACGTATCAATGAATTTTTAGTGACTATAAATACAAAACCCTAAACACGAGTTTAGGGTATGCTTAACCATATTTTCGAAACCCTAACCACAAAAATCGATTTTTAGAAACCAAGAAGAGCAGAATAGGTCAAGCAACGTGCTTTAATCCATAGGAAACTCCTTGTAATTCGCATACTCTTAATAATCGTTAGATTTTAGGTATCAGTCGTTTAACTTGGTTAGTTTACATTGGTTTATCGTTTATCATGTTTGTATTCTTTACAATGGTTATCCGCTAATACCTTTAGGTATTAGCCATGTTTATAAAAGTTTAATGTTTGGTTTGTTTATACCAATTGTTTAATTTATCGTTGATTGTTGATTATGTTTATCACATGATATTTTTTTAATGTTGATTGTGACACGGCTGGTGCTTTTCGCCATGTCGCGGCGGTTGGTTCGTCAGGTCCAGGTTTCTGGCGCGACGCGTCATGGTTCGCGGCGCGTCGGCCTGCCCGCGCTGTCCCACGTCCCTCTGGTTTAATATTTATCATTCATCTAGATCTAGTGATACAGACCAAGTAATCTATATTTAGGATAAAACTCGTGTATTGTTATATGGGAATCGCGGTCTCGCGCTCGTAGACGAAATCGAAGCAGATCTTGTGTTTCCCCGGTTTTATAAATAATGGTAGGCTAAGAGGTGGACTTAGGTTACTACTACAATGCATTCTACGCCCTTGCTTGGATTCATTATTTAGTCGGTAACTACCAATACATTATAGCTAGAATTGAATCTAAGTGGATCACGTCCGATGAGCTGGGTTGCCACGCATATTCACCAATATTGTCCTCTAGATGAATTATAATCAGCAAAATATGATGCTTTATGTGGATGCATCTAATTGTGACAGAATTAGCGTGTCTAGGTTTTAGGAAGAACTAACGCCTAAATATAGGAATGATATGCCACCTCGAAATAAGTAATCATAACACTAAATAAACAAAACTACGTTAGATTTGAGTAAACATGGTTACTTAAGTTTCCTTATCATTTCTTGACCGCTCTTCTACCTTCTGTTAATTGACTTGCGTGTGTTAGAGTAACAAAAGTAAGGTTAAGTTACCAATAAATCCGTGCCAGTCACTTAGACTGAAAACCCCCCTATGCATTAGAATTAGGATTAACATAGATTTAGCATAGGTTTAACATAGATTAGACTAACTTAAATAAATAAAATACTGATAGACTTAGGAATTACGTTCTCTCTCTTAGTGATCGACACCCTACTTACAAACCCAAGCTACAACTGATTGGGTGCACTGCCTGTTAGTGTTGTTTTTATGTAAAGTTGGAAAAATATAAATAGTAAAACTTGATAATAAATAGTACTTGCACACAACGACACATCAATTTTGAAATAGTCAAAGACAAAAGAGAACAAAGTAAATCTCTTGCCTTAAAGGCTAAAATGGAATCTAGTGATGAAGAAAGTTTAACTTCCAGGAGTGAAGACGAAGAATACGCCATGGCGGTTGAGGACTTTAAGAAGTTTTTCAAAAGACGAGGTAGATTTGTAAGACAAACATGTGATGAAAAGAAGTCATTCCAAAGAAGTCGGGATGACAAGAACGGAAAAAATGATAGAAAATGTTTTAGATGCAAAGCCACCAAGAAAAAAATGAAAGGGCTTTTGTTGAAGGATCTTGGAGCATGGTGGTGAAGAAGAGGAAGATAAGACCAAAGACGAAACGTGTCTTGTGGCTCAAGCATCTAATGAGGTACTTTTCGAAATCAAAATTTATTGTGATTATTTAACTCAATCGTATGATCTTGACAGATAGCGGACTATCATTCATTTATGCAAACTGAGTTTTAAAAGTCATAAACAAAAAATAAGTTACTAAAAATATTATAATCAGCAAGAGAAAGAAATACTTGAACCTAAAATAAAAAATGTCAAGCTTAGAGAACAACCAAAGGAAATTCGAAACATCGGGGTTTACAACGGTCAAACACCTTGTACTTTGAAATGATGAAACTAAAGCGGGAATCGTCTAAGCTTACTCCATTTGAAACTTATTTTTCTATTCACTTAAGAAAATGTTAATTTTCAAAAAAAAACCTCCGGATATGTATCGGGTCTAGGTTTGTTCAGTAGAACGAGAAGTATCATTAAGCGGGACTAAACAAGTTAAATTTGTAAAATCACAGGGAACTTGAGATAGCAGGTGCTGGTCCCCAATGTATAAGGGAAAGCCCCTTATCTAACTTCGGCGGCCCCTATAGCAGTTTGGGACCTCTTGTCTCTCAGTCCGTAAAAGAAAAATTAGTTTCATTTTTAAGTCGAATTCGAGTTTGTAACTAAAACTATAACTTAAATCATGTTAATGTTCTGTTACTAGTTGATGATTGATGTTAAATGTTTATATAAAACCATCTTTACACCGAAGTTTGATTAATAAATAACCCAATGTCTTAGGTCAACGACTCCACCTCTAAGAGAAACTAGCTTTCTCGTTTGACGTCACAACCAGCAACCTAGGTGAAACCTCGGGAGACAAAATTACTCAAATGTATATCCCGTAACTTAGAATAATTTTCGACAACAAAATTACATACCTTGGGGAATTTGTCCACCATTTATACATCCTAATCAAATGCAAAAATTTCAAAGGATGATTAGTGCTAACAACTTTGAACCCGTGAGATATTAAGGACTAAGTGTTTGAGTTGTTATGTAATTTAACTAGATATGCTTGGGAATTGATTTGGAGCCTGACGAGTGGATCAAAGATAGTAGATACACTAAACACATGACGGCCAACTGAAAGCTTTTCTCTACGTAAAAAGCATACAATGGAGGTAACATATTTTTTTGGTAGTAATCTACGTGGTAAAATCATTGGCAAATGTACGATTTCTCATGACTCCTGAAATATTGCAAATGTTGAGCCGAAAGATAAATTATGTCTTACAATAATTGAAGAAAACTTTACCTTATGGCATAGGAAATTAGGTCACACAAATATGCGTTAATTCAATTGTTCATGTCTAAGGAATTTGTTAGAAATTTACCTAAGCTTAAGTTCGATCAATATTTCTATGACGCTTGTAAAAATGGAAAACAAGCTCACGCTAGTCACAAAGCTAAGAATATGATATCAATGACTAGATGATTAGAACTTTTACATATGGATCTATTCGGTCCATCCGCCATACGGAGTTCTGGATGAAATCGGTACACCTTAGTAATAGTAGACGACTACTCTAGGTTTACTTAGACAAAATTTCTTCAAAACAAAACTGAAGCTTTCGAGCAATTAGAGATTTTTAGTAAAAAGGTCCAAAATCAATTAGGTTGTTTAATATTCTCCGTTAGGATGGATCATGGTCGTGAATTTGATAATGAAGCGCAATTCGGATATTATTGTGACTCTAATGGGATCACTCATAATTTCTCCGCTCCACATACTCCACAATCAAATGGGATAGTAGAAAGGAAAACCGCACTTTACAAGAAATGAGTATGTTGATAGACATAATGCCTAAAAATGTTATTAATATTTTTTGACCTCTCTATGTTTTGATAATCACAAAATGTAAAAACGCACAATGTAAAATTAAACGTAAACAAGTAATTAGTCGTAAATTTTCATTTCAAAATTTTAATCACTTAAAGGTATGAATAAATAAATGCTTAATGCATTTTATGATCAAAGGAATTTTTATTCAACCTTACATTTTTTATAAAATGTAACAAACATTTTTAAAAATTATACAAAAGAAATGTTTTATTGAAAATAAATATTTTGAATTCAAAATTTCCACCTAAAAATGGATATATTTGATCCAGGAAACACCACCCCTGAAAAAGAAAAAAAGGGCGCGTCTGGCCATGGGCGGCCCCCTTAAAGGTAAGGGCGACCCCCTTAGTGATAAGGGGGCTGGCAAATCTAAAACGCTCCTAGCTTTGCCTATATATAGCAGACTGTGGTGAACTGATTGGTTTACGATGTGTTGTGTGTGTCGTGTGTGTGTGTGTGTGTGTGTGTGTTGTTTAAATCATTTTACATATTTATTTCATTCCTTTGATAATTTAATCTTGAGCATTTGTTCCCAAGTGATTCAAGCTTAGATCTTCTAGTGCAAGAAAAGAATACTTTTTTATTTCATTTAAGTTACAAAGTGTTATCGCTTAGTTGTGTTCTCGTAAACATTGTTACGATTGATCTTTATATCTTATAAATCCTTTGTGTATTAATTGTGAAATTGTGTGTATAATAGTTAGATCGTGGTGATCGTAGAGAGTATAGATAGATCGTGGTGATCATAGAGAGCCTAGATAGACTCGGGGATGATCGCTGTAGTTAGAGAGAGATCTTGGGGTACAAGTGTACGTGTTGCTAGTGGGCTTAGTAATTTTAGGCCTTAAACTACCAAAGTGTGTGGTAGATTGGTTCTAGCTAAGATTAGAAATCGACATTTGGCTTAGTGTCAGAAAATTGATGTAAGTACTTATGTACAATATTCTCCGCCTAAAGGGAGTTTGTTGACATAGTGAAGAGAACTCTCGAGTTTGGTGCTTGGGGAGTGGAGTAGGGCGAAGAGATGCTTTGTTATCGAACCACTATAAATCCTTGTGCTATGGTTTGATCTTTCAAACTCTTATCTTTTGTCTTTCATACCATTTATTTACTTATTTGTATTGTTCATATTGTGCACATATTGAGATCACATAAAGTCAAATCTAAGTTTTTATAAACAAATATACATCAAATTAAAAAGCGATAAACTATTCAACCCTCTTATAGTTTTCCACAATTGGTATCAGAGCCAGGTTAAACAAGATTTTTAAAATAAACTGTATTTTAAAACTTGAATCGATCTATGGAATCGGAAAATTTAGAAGGGCAATCTATGCAAGACCACCACTATTTGAAAGTGATAGATTTATTTATTAGAAAAATAGATTCGAAACTTATGTGAAATCAAAAGATCTAGATATTTGGCATATTATTTACCTATGGTGATTTTCCTCCCGTTCAAAATAATCACGAAACTAAAAAGGATGAAATTGCACCATTTGATAAACAAAATGATGATCTTAAAAAGAAACTCGCTAAAAATAATGAAGCTAAAATGGTAATTTATAATATTTTGCCACGCAAAGAATATGAAAGAATTTTTATGTGTAAAACGACAAAAGAAATTTGGGATACTTTACTAATCACTCACCAAGGTAATTGTCAAGTCAAAGATAATAAAATAGATCTTCTTGTTCAACAATATGAACAATTTACGATTCCGGGAGAGAAATCGATAGATAATGGTTTTGCTAGATTTAACACTATTATTACTGGTCTAAAAGCACTTGATGAAGGGTTTTCTAGCAAGAATTATGTTATGAAATTTCTTAGGGAACTTCATCCTAAATGGCACGTAAAGGTTACGGCTATTGAAGAGTCGAAGTATTTAACATCACTATCGCTTGACGAACTTATTAGAAACCTAAAAGTTTATGAAGCAATAATAAAGAAAGATTCCGAAATGGTTAAAGGCAAAAGAGAACAAAATAGATCTCTTCTCTTAAAGGCTAAAAAGGAATCTAGTGATGAAGATAGTTCGACCTCCAATAGTGAAGACGAAGAATATGCCATGGCCGTAAGAGACTTCAAGAAATTTTTCAAAAGACGAGGAAGATTTGTAAGACATCCACACGATGAAATAAAGTCATCCCAAAGAAATAAAGATGACAAGAACGACAAAAGCGAAAGAAAATGCTTCAAATGTAGAGATCCAAATCATCTCATCAAAGAATGCCCAAAACTATCAAGAAACCATAATCAAAGAGCCTACGTCGAAGGATCATGGAGTGATAGCGACGAAGAAGGAGAAGAAAAGACTAAAGATGAAAAATGTCTTATGGCTAAAGCATCCAATGAGGTATCTTCGGAAACCGAATTCTTTCGTGATGACCTATCATCATTAGATGAAAAATACTTAGATAGTTAATATAATTGATTATGCAAAATAGGTCTAAAAGTCATGACTAAAAATAAATCACTAAAACTTATTAAAAATCGATTAGAAAATAAAGTACTCAAACTAAAAGATAAACTATCTAAATTAGAAAAAAGGTAAAGAGGTTAATGAAGAATATAAAATATGTCAAGACCTCAAGTTTGAAAATGAAAAGCTTAAAGAAGAAATTTCTAAGCTTAATCAATTTAATAATAGTAGTCACTCACTTAAGAAAATAATAAGTTTTCAAAAACCATCCAGAGATAAATTCGGTCTAGGATTTAATTTTACCAAAGGATCAACAAGTGAGACTAAACAAGTAAATTTTGTGAAGTCACAAGAAATTAAACCTAAAGAAAAACTAGTTGAATCAAATTTAAGCCCAAGACCAAAATTTATACTTATAAACAATACTAAAATTCCCATTTCAAGCGATGATGAGATAAAACGTTTTTATAAACCTTCTTTAAAACCCAGAGTCGGATTTACTAAACCCAAAATGAGGTATAAAACTCCTCCTCCGAAAAGAACAAATAATTTCATCATTGGTCTAAAACACCACAACCAAAGAGAGATCAAGGTAGACAAAGTTACCCTAACACCAATCATTTAATGTGGAATTATTCTCAACAACCAAACTTTGCTCCATGGGGAATGTATTCAACCTATACGTATCTAAATCAAATGCAACCTATGAAAAATATGTTTGGGACTAACAACTTTGGACCCATGAGATATTGGGGACCAAATGGTTAAGTCGTTATAACTCTTAGGTTGAGATATTTATAAACATTCTTTGAAATCCAACGAGTGGATTGAAGATCATATATTCTCATATTCTATGATGGGATTACCAAAAGATTTCATCTTCAAAGCTTGTTCACTTGAAGATGTTAAAGAAAACACGTTGTGGGCAAAGGTATGTCTTATTTCTAAATTAAAGAAAACACGTTGTGGGCAAAGGTATGTCTTATTTCTAAACTTCTTAGAACATAGATTATGTGCAAAGTGCTAAATGATCATGTATTATTATACTACAAGTAGTATTTGCTAAACAAAAGAGTTATAGTCAATAGAATAGAAATTAAACTTGAGAAAATAGTGTAGTCACTAGAAATGTCATTTGTTGGTTATCTAGAATTAAGTGAAAAGCAAGAAATTGTTCATGATAACTTTGCCCTCACGTAGTTGAATCAGGATTCTCTACGTACCGCTATAAAATGGAAATCTGCTATGTCCACGTGTAGTGAACTCACGTAGATGAAGAAAAGTGAGTTAGTAGGTAATAATTAACATAGAAGTAGGATTAGTTTTACACCATACTCAAGCGCCGAAAAGGCATGATATCAAAACATTATGGATGAAACAGACTCCCTTCGACTACGACATCCGCCTCGACTTCATGTCTACAATGAACTATGTCTATGGAAGCCGTCTTATCAAGCTTTGATTTTTTTGTCACATATTAAAACATCTCTCTCGTCTCGCAAACACTCTAAATC